>JALPQD010000114.1:5792651-5871204 GCA_023101885.1 Typhlomys cinereus
ACTGAGTCTTTATTCAGCAGCAGCACAGTGCACACTCAGCCCCTTGCTGCTCACAGACCCCCCCAGCCCCCGTGCTTTAGAACAGGTGCAAGCCACTCTCCGAAGCAGTGACTGCCTGTCTAGCCCACTATTAATGGCTGGGCATCAGTCTTTAAATGTGAAGGAAGACGGGCTTGGTCTGGAAGCATCTGTGAGTATCTCAAGGAGACTAACTGGACTCTCCACAGGAGCTGTCAAAATTTATTATGGGAAAAGTTCACCCAGGGTTATGGAATTATTCTGTCAACCTGATACCAGTCAGGTCAGTAAAACTTTCCTTAAAGACATGTGGTCTCAATTTAGTCTGGTATGCCTCTACTAGGAACTTAATTAAAATCATAAACCATATTTCTTTGGATTAAGCCCCTTTTCCAAACAAACTAACAATACACATGGTTTTGTTTTGTAGGTTGACTTTTCGAAGCATGAGGTCCCCAAACAACGCCTTCAATTTGACAACTACATATTATTAAAATTAGAGAGTAAAATAGAATTTACAATAGAAGTATAAAAACACTCTACCTTCCAAGTATGAGAAGTTCAGAAAACTTGGATACAGTGAGAATATCATCAATAAAAATTTCTGAGAAGTTTACTAAAAAAAAAGTGCTCGAATTGCAAGAACAGAGAAATTTTTGGAAATTAAAAATATCTCACTTAATATGCATTATTTAGGAAATATGGATGGAAACTAAAGAAAGAAAGTGTCTAGTCATAGCTCCATAAACAGCATTTTAGTCAACCACTCTGTCAGCAACCACAGTACTGGAAGTACATTGATAAACATACAAACGCAATTTTTATCCACTTGAGACTTTCAGGTTAGTGGGAGGGTATGAAGGGACTAGAACTGAGGCTGGAAATATTCTGCATTTTTATCAAATGCTACTACTTACTTGCTAAATGTTCTCTGGGCCTTAGATATTTCTACCAAATAATCCCTGGGAGGCTGACATTCAATAGCTCAATAGCTAAACAATTCTCAGTCTTCCAAAAGTCTCAGTGTTCTTCTGTATCTTTAAATATATATATATATATATATATATATGAGAGAAAGAGAACACACATGCCATAGATAGAAGTCAGAGGACAAATTTCCTTCCATCATGTGGCCTCTGGAGAACAAACTCAGGTCCCCAGGGTTACAAGCAGGCTCCTTATCTACTGAGCTATCTGAAGGGCTCTGAATGCTTTTGAATTGGGTAAAAGACAAAATTCCCACCCATGCCTGGAGGAGAATGGTTTTTTTTTTTGGGGGGGGGGATTAGAAAACAACCCCAATGGTTTTAGCTTCCCAGGAGTTCATGAAGTGCTCAGGAGGTGTTTATAAAAACATTCAGCCCCACCCCACCCCCTATGCCAATGAACAAGATCTATATCAGTGCTCATGCCCTGTCAAAATGGATATGGGTGAGCCTTCCTTCTCTCCCTCCTCCCCCTCCCCTCCTTCCCTCCCCCCCTCTCTCCTCCTCCCCCTCTCCTTCCCTCTCTCTCCCACTCTCTTCCTCTCCTCTTTTTCCCTTTTCCTCTTCCTTCTCCTCCTCCCTCCTCCTCCCCTCCTCCTTCTCCCATCACCTCCTCCCCTCCTCCTTCCCCCCCCCCCCCTCCCCCCCCCCTCCTCCTCCCTCCTCCCCCCCCCCCTCCCCCTCCCCTTCTCCCCCTCCTTCTACCTCTCCTCCCCTCCCCTCCTCCCTTCTCTCTCCCTCCTCTCCCTCCTTCTCTCCCCTCTCCCTCCCTTCGCCCACAGGAGGGTCGGTGGAGCTTGTTGACCATCAGCCTAACTCCAGGATCAGTGAGAGACACTGTTGTAAGGGAATGAGAGAAAGAGCAGGAGACCAGCACCTTCTTCCAACCTCTGCAAGGTGCACGTGTGTGCTGTGTATACACACACGTCTCACATATACAATTCACACATGCACACATCATATGTACACACGTCACTTGCACACCCTCGTGCACATACACTCCATGTGCACACAACTCACATATGCACATCATGTGTACATGTCTCACATGTACACAGCTTGTATGCACAACATGTGCATACATTATACATGTGTATCTCACACATGCATAGCTTATGCATGCACAAATCACATGCCTCACATATGCATATACCACATATCATATGCCACACACATGTGCATACACTACATACACACCTGCTTATACCACACATTCATATACCTCACACACATACATTCACAACACACTCATATCACACACACATGCATACACCATACACTCATGTAACACACACATACATGTGCATGTACCACATATATACACACCTGCATATATCACACAACCATATACCTCACACACATGTGCATATGCCACATATTCATATGCCAAACATGCATTCACCAAACACTCACATTCTACATATAAAAATGCATACACATGCACAAATAAAAGTACATAATAATAAGAAGTAAGAAGGAAAGTGGCAGAGGAAGACATCTGACATCACTCTCTGCACTCATTCGAATGCTTACACACCTCACACTTAAGCACATACATGTGCACAGTGCATACGCCACACATAGCAAAAGGAGAAGAGAAATGAATCTAGACTGCCTGAAATGTAAACTTTAGGCCCACTATTATGGGTGAGATATCATCTTGTTACAAACTTTAAACTTCTCCCAGGGTCGTGAAGAAAAGTTGGCGGTCACTACAGGGCGCTTCTCCAGGCTCGCCTGGAGAGAAAGCCATTCTCCAGCACACGTACCGTCAGGGCGTAGAGAAGGCCCAAGCCCACCAGGCCGGAATTGGAAGAGCCACTGATGGATGCGAGCGAGGCCGTGAGGACAATGCACGCTCCCAGATAGTCCTGAAAAAGAGCCACAAAGAAGTTAGAAGATGGGCTGGCGAGATGGCTCAAGGGTCAAGGCCTTTGCCCTGCAAGCAAAAGGATCTGAGTTCATATCCCCAGATCCCACTTAAAAATGAGGAGTGAATATCCTGTATCTGGCTCTAATTCTAGTCCTGGAAGGCGGAGCCTGGGAAACCCCAAGGCAAAGCAATAAGGAGGTGGGGCAGTCCAGGGTGACTCCTGGTGTTAAAGATGAGGGCTGACCAATGGCTCAGCTGATGAAGGCCCTGGCTGCCCAGCCTGACCACCCGAGTTTGATACCTGGAACCAGCAAGGTGGGAAAAGAAAACAGGCTTCCTTAAGTCATACTCTGAACTGCACAAACTTAATATGGACACATACACACACACACACACACACACACACACACACACACACACACACACACGCACACACACGAATGTACAAATAAAAAAGATTAAAAGGATTCCCGGGTTGTTAAAGCAAAGATATGAAGAACATGGAGTCAGGTGATCACATATCCTGTTCTATTAGGAAGGAAGGATTCTTTCAACAGGGAACCAATGGTTTGGTCTGTCATTGGGGTCCACATGGGGACGGGCACTGTGTTCTCATAGGGAAACAAGGTCCTGGAGATGGTATCTTTTTTTTTTTTACTTCTACTCATATAACTTTAACAGGTACACCAGTCCCCTCCCTCCCTCCAACCTCCCACCGCCCTATGCCCCCCTCTCCTCCCCCCTCTCTCCCTATCCCCCAGTGCCTCCCCCTCCCATCCCTGGAGCATCCTTTAATGTGCATGCCAAACTCCTGGAGAAGGTATCTTACGACAGAGATGCTGCCGTTGATGTTGCAACTGAGGTGGATGAAGCCTTCTCTCCACTTTCTCATCCACGGTGCCATGTTCGCAGGCAAGCATCCTCCCCAGATTCCTCTTGCTTCCTGGCTGCTCTGGGATTGAACCAATGCCTCCTCCTGAGCCACTGCCCACCCCCTTGGCTGGTCTTAGATTTCACATGCACTGACGTCAGAGTCTCTGAATCCCCTGTGCCTGCTGCAAACCCTTTGATCTGTGGGTGAGCACTTTGAAGTGTCTGTGTCTGTGTTCTGAATCTGGAGCGACAGATCTGTAATTCACATAAATGACAATAAAGGCGGGGTGTGCTCCTAAGTTACAAGTATGCACATGTCTTAGGGTATCTAGGATTTCCGTGACTTGAGGCTAAACTTTTTGGCAGAACATAGGAGACGGAGAGACGTCTGCTTGTTTCCTCATCTCCACCAGTAAACCCACCTGCCAGCCTTCCTAGGAACTCAAGAGAAAACCAGAGAGCATCTTAGACAGAGATGGTAGCTTGTCTAGAAACATGGGGACTTCTGTATAAGGGGTTTTTTATTTACATATGTATGTGTGCACATGTGTGTGCGTATGTGTGTGCACGTGTGTATATATGTATGTGCATGTGTGTATGTGTTTGTGTGTGTATAGAAGTCACTTTAGTGTGTGCCTGTGGAGGCCCAAGGGTAATTTGGGAACCATCCTGGATTAGTCTGCCTCCTTTTTACTTTGCTCTGGGTTTTCCCAGGCTCCATCTTCCAGAGCAGGAAATGTAAGCCTCACCCTATCAGCCTGGCATTTTTTACATGGAATCTGGGCTCCGAATTCAAGTCCTTTTGCTTGCAAGGCAAAGGTTTACTCCCTGAGCCATCTTCCCTGCCCTAGATATGGGTCTTTTACTGTGACTTTAAGTCTTCCCTAATTGGTGAACTTTTCTATCCAGCCCTGGCTCTGATTCTTTTAAAGCCATGCTGTCACTAAGTGATAAGGTGCGAGCCTGCAGAGCAAGCTTGTTCATGTGCGCTGCTGCCTCCATGAAGCCCAGTCCAAAGCCGAAATTGCTGCGGAGCAGACAGTGACCCCCAGCTTGAGATCAGAAACTGGGTTCCAGGCTGAACTTGTTGCTAAGACGAGTAAATAACAGGCCCTCCAAATGTAAATTTCTCTTTCAGGAAATAGAAATAGCATCTAATCTACAGAAAGTTTGAAAAGAATACTGTTACCCTGTTCCATCTTATGTATGGGGCGTGTCTTGATGTCCCATGTGGGAATTATATAACATGAGCTTAAAAAAATGTGTGTACATCATTGAACGACAGGGGTCAAAGCAGATACCAAGATGTAACTCCATATTGATCCCATAATCGTTACTAAGATTAGAAGACATCACCTAGAGTTCATTTCTTAGAGAAATAAGTCACAGAGATCCATGCTTCATTAGCAACTTATCACATCCCAGTCAATTATTCCCTCCCCCCTTACTTGAAGTAATGACTACATGGATACAGGATGCGTCCAGTTAGGAATGCTCTTCTGTGGTATGCAAAAACCAAAGCATTCCCAAATACTTTTAAGGCATTCATAGCAATATGATTTTTTTTCCTTTTTCAGCCTTCCAAGTAAAATTCATACTTTCAATATTATGTAATATGTTTATCAGCTACATGATATCTATAGAGACTCACATGATAAATTGCAGAAAGTAAATTCGTACCAAAGGATCCTTGGTGCTTGGCTGGATCTAAAGAAACAGGTGTCCGAGCTGTGGAGATGTGAGCTATCTCCACAAGTTAAAGCACTTGCCACATACCAAAGGGTCAGATCTCAGAGCCCTAGATCCCATGTAAAATGCCACCTAGGTGTGGCAGCTTGCCTATCATTCTTGGCTTGGAAGGCGGAGCCTGGCAATTCCAGCTGGTTAGCCAGACTGGCCCAATAGGCAAGCTCTGGGTTTAAAGAGAGACCCAGCCTCAAAAAAAAAAAAAAAAGAAAAGAAAAGAAAAAAGAAAAGGAAAAATGCAAAAACATACTTATATACATTTACACGCCACACACACATAAACATAAAAATGGAAAAGAAATAGATGGTTCGGCAGAGACGTTTCTGTGAGTCACATATGTGCCAAGGGCTTGAATCAGGTAACTTATGTTTCTTCATTATCTGTTTCCTGGATGTGACCCCTAGAAGTTCACATGGTAGAAGGAGAGAATCAACTTCTGAAAGTTGTCCTTTGACTTCTATAAGCATGTCACGGCATGAACTCCCCCTTTCTCTCTACTAAATAAATAAAATGCATATTTAAATTTTTTTATTATTTATTATTTATTCAATTGTGCGTGTATGCGTGTGTGCAGGTGTGTGTATATATGTGTGTGTATGTATGTGTGTGTGTAGAACCACGGACGATTTCGGGAACCACCATGGACGCCTCTACCTCCTCCTTGTTTACTCTGCCCCGGGATTCACAGGCTTCGCCCTACCAGGACCAGAAAAGCAGGCCGCCCCTGCTTCTGCCCGGCATCTATACAGGGGGTCTAGGATCTGAACTCAGGACCTTCCGCCTGCAAGGCAGAGGCTTAACCCTTGAGCCACCTCTCCAGCCCTAAAATGCATATTTTTTAAAAGAAGTGAAAGCAGCGCTTCTTCCTGCTGTTCCACCACATGGTCACACCTTGGTGGCTCTGTCCTGTCCCAGCCACGGCTCATGGCGGCTCTCCCTGTCTCTCTGACCTTCAGCCATCTCCTCTGCTCTAACTCTCTCCCATCTTAAGACTATGGCTTCCTCCTTGCCTCCCTTGACTGGGCATCCAAGAGTTTCTTCCCTCTTCTCTAATTTTCAGTAAAATCCCTACTCTAATAATAATAATAAAAAGCTACGAGAACAGATGAATGAAGTAAAAGGGGAAGTCTGACCAATACGTCATCCTCAGTATGTACTCTCTGGGCCTTTTGTGGCTGATATTTTTCAAAAACAACTTACAAAGTTTTGAGCTTGACCACTGGATAGTATTATGAGCTCAGTAATTAGCACATGTCAGTCTCACATGCAAAGATAACTCCTTCAGGACATCAGCAGAAGGAAGGCACTGTTTTCCAAAGTACATTTCATAGCTAAATCAGGAGGTGATGCTCTTATCAAAATCCATGATCTCCTAAGCCTCAATAGATATGAAAGCATGAAGTTATTATGCTCAAGGTCTGTATCAAAGTCACCATATCATACAACTTTTATACTGTTTAGAAGGCAATAGCCATGTTGTCCTTCAACGACAGTAATTAGATACTTTCCAGCCAACTTCTGTGTCCTTATCACTGTTTAAAAATATGTTTTCTAAGGAATTAGAAACCTTGGGGCAGTATTTGATTAGAATTTTAATTTGATCTGCGCTTCCTTTATATCAAGATATTTCACATGAAGTCACTAAATTCTGATTATTTCCTTTGAAATGCAAGCTGTTGTAGAGAGATATGAAAGAAATTGACATCAATGCTCATGTCAGCTCTCAAGCTTCTACCCTCTTAACTGTTCAATTGAATAAGCTCGAAGCTCAGTGAATTACAAGATGACCCTGTGGCTCCACCTTCTTTCCATCGCTCTGAAAATATGTGGATTAAAAAAGGGTTTTAAGGTAATAAATTCAGAAAACAGGAGCAGATGGTCTGATGAGTTTACAGAGAGCAGCAGATATGTAGAGATCATGAGCAGTGTGCAGACTGCAAAGCCTATTTGGTGACAAACATGTCTTACCATGATAATCATGGTAAGGAAATAACTGATTGAGGAAATAGTCCTAAATACATGAATTACTCATTCTCAAAGGAGAGCTCGACCATATCACATTCTATTTGCATACTGTAAAACTGCAATTTCTCTCAATGTTATGAATCCAACACTCCAGAAGAGACTCTTTGTGCGTGTGCGTGTGTGTGTGCGTGTGTGTGTGTGTGTGTGTGTACATAAGGGTGCACTTGCGTGTGTATGCCCATGAAGACCCAAGGGTGACATTGGGAATTATCCTGGATTGTTCTGTATCTACATTGCTTTGTTCTGGGGTTTCTCAGGCTCTGTCTTCCAGGGTCAGAACTACAGATCACCATATCCATCCAGGCATTTCTTGATGGGGGATCTGGGGATCTAAACTCAGGTCCTGTGACTTGTAAGACAAAGGCTTTAATCCCTGAGCCATCTCCCCAGCCAGAGAAACTTTTTTTGATTCCTGTGCTAAAGAGAAACCTCTTTTGAGATTCTGAGTGATCAAACAATATCTATCTATGGTTGGGGCTAGAGTGAAAGTTGTCATTCTTTGTCACAATAAGTTTGTAAAGAGTCGGTAGGACGTGGGAAATTCAGGACCTGCTGCCTCCAGGGAGTCCTCTGAAATATGACTGTTTCATAGCATCAGGGGGAGAATGGGCAAAGGTTTGACTTTAGCCACGACCACACACTGCATGCTGTGGCGTCCAGCACACATGGCTCTAGATGGCCTCATAAGACAGTTTTCTGTGCAGGCCCATGCTGGATGTCACTTTCATTTTAGCACTGTGTGTCCGCTCAAGCCCTTTATATTTTGCTTTGTAAATTTTTAGCTCCTTGATGTGACTTTATCCTCTCACCACACAGCAAGACAAAGCCTTGGATGGATGACCTGAAGATAGGGTTATACAATTTCTGCAATGGAACATGGTAGCCAAGGACCTGGGATTGCTTAACGCAGAGGAATTCAGAGAAAGTGCTGTGCTGATCTAAGGAACGAAAGCAGTATTGTCTGACCACCATCACACACACACACACCTGTGTGCACATACATGCACATATACTCCGCCCAGTTCTCCCAGAGGATACACAGGCCCCTCAGCTGTCAGAGCAATCCGGGGGGCTTCAGCCCACCAGGACTGTTCCACCAGCCAAGTCATTTTGTTAGTCCTGTAGACACCTGTCCTTTGTTTGAAATCACTGTGTTAGGGCTTTTTATCCCCCACCCTTGTTCAGAACGTGTATGCAGTGAATACGGCAAGCTAGACTGAATCTTCCACAGGGAAAAATATCATCTAACCAGGGAAAAACAGTAAAGTCATCATTTTAACTCTTCCTGAACGTGAAAGGAAAGAGAAGCAAGAGTCAAGGGATCTCAACACAAAAAGACAGAAAGTTGGTGACCAATACGAATCAGATGGAGCTCAGGGACCTTGGACTCCTTTCTTTCTGCTTGGGATTGTCCATCCCTAGTAAGGGTGTTTCTTCTGAAAAGGAAAATGGAAAAGAGGAGGGGAGAAAGGGAGAGGAGGGAAGAGAAGAGGAAGAGGAGGGGAGGAGAAGGGAAGAGGAAGAGGAGGGGAGGGGAGGAAGGAAGAGAAGAGGAGGGAAGAAAAAGGGAAGATAAAGGGAAGGAAAGGAAATGAAGGGGAGGGAAGGGGAGGGAAGGGGGTCGCCAAGGCAGGGAGCCAGGCAACCCTGCCTCCCTTTTGTATTAAGGCTCCACTTCCCTTGCTGGAGAGCTGGTCAGCTCCTCAAACGAGCATCAGGAAAAGCTGCTTTTACCAATGCCCAGCGGAGCGCCGCCTTCTCCGCTCAGGTGTGTGTGTTCTGAGAACTGTGGAAATATTTGTTCTTTGCAGATGCTTATGCTAATTTCCTGAGTATGGTGGAGAGGAATGATTATGCTAACATTACAGATTTACTGGGTGAAATGGAGGTTTTTCATTACAAAGTGCAACACGTCAGCTGTGGCCTTTGAAAAGTATATACTCTAGTCTCCTGGCCCTGTATCTCAAACTGATATTTGTGACACAAGGCAACATGATTTCAAACTAAAGTGGTGCCTGAAGTAGTGAGGATCCACCCTCACTACAGAAGCTCTGCAGTAATCAAACCCCAGTTATGCACCCAGCTGGGAGATGAGACGCCTTTCTCCACCAGAATGCATCTGACTTCACTCGTATCTCTGATGTGGCAAATACTCTTCAATGACAGCACTACTTTGAGAGTAACTCGCTCTCTAATAGACAACTGTGGTATACTTTGAACCAGATAGGGAGTCAATATGATTGGTCTTACATCTGCACTTGTTTACTTGCGCATCAGCTGCTGTGCATTAGTTTGTGTATGTTTGTACCTATTTGTGATGCTGTTATGTGTATTAGTGTTGTGGGTATGAGTGTGTATGTGAGTAGGTATGCATGTGTGTTTGTGTGCATAACAAATGTGTCACATGTAATGCATCTATCAGATATATTCCAAAGCCATGATCTGTCCTTCCTGTTGAAAATGTCAGTATCTTCTTTAGCCTTCAGCAGTTAAAACCCGAATTCTATGGTTCACTTTGGTGGGTTTGGTTGCTTTTCGTGTGTGTGTGGTTGATTGGTTTTTTAAAAAAGCCCTTGCGCTTGGCTGTGCTTTCTTTTTTTTTTTTTTTTATTAAAAATTTAATTATACATTTTAAAATTTTTTACCAGTTCCCTCCCTCCCCCCTCCCCTTCCTCCAGTGTCTCCCCCCCAATTCCCAGAGAGTCCTTTATTGTGTGCGCCTAACTCTCCACTGGGTCCTCCTCTCCGATGACATATAAGGACCCAGTGGCATGTCCATAATTGGCTGTGCTTTCTTCCTGATTTGTACTGACCTTCCCTTTCTTGGCTGTGTCAGGCGCTGCTATCTCATTTTTGGCTCTGAAAATCAAACATGTGGTTTGTGTGAAGATTCTTGTCAAGTACTATGCCTGAACCTGTCAGCAGAAGTTCTAAAGGGCAGTGATCACTCTTAGACAGTCGCCTAGCGTCCAAAGCAGGCACAGTATCCCTCCCCCCAGACATCATACTTCATCTTCCCATTTAGGAAAAACAGATCCATGAGTGACTGTTGTCGCTTCCCATCACAGTTCCAGACTTATCACTTGCTGAGCTCTTTCATGTCATCCCACTCTACAAGAAATAACAAAAATTTGCAAAGAAACCAACAGAAGCTCGAAGCAAGGAACGATGGTCTAGTTGGGTCAAAGAACAGTGTTGTAGACTTGTTATTAAATCTTCCACGATCTACTGGTCTTTAAATCGTTTGCAATTCCTGTCTAACTCAGACCTGTATTTTTCTGACCCTCATAACAACCTGGCAGGATATTGGGGTCTGTTTGTGGTTTATGAAAACTGATGCTGCTTTAAAAAACTTGTGAGCTAGAGGAGAGTTTCCTTGCTCAGCAAATTCCATATGACAAGTTCTACAGTGATGAAGTCTCTGTAAGCTAGTGAGAAATCATGGTCACTAAAAACTTTAGGGTATCCAAGATTCCAGATCAGTCCAGAACCATCTATTTTAAGATCATGTTTCCAATTTAATTTGGCATCCTTCCTTTCAGTCCCTCCCTCTGCCCCCGAATTTTGTGCCTTCTCTGTCAAGCTTTCAAAGAAACCTCCAAGTTTTCAAAGTACTCAATCAGAATAAGGTGCTTCTAATAGTATAAGACAATGCACAGTTTTTATGCAAAATAATATAGTCACCTGATTGTTACAGGAAAAGTTGCTGATAAAGGCCATGGGTGACACCTCTGTGCAAATTCCTTTTTTCTTTTTTCTACTCGTGTGTGTGTGTGTGTGTGTGTGTGTGTGTGTGTGTGTGTGCACTTGAATATGTGTGCCTGTGGAGGCCCAAGGCTGCTGTCATACCTGCCTGTACACGGGATCCAGGCTCCAAACTCAGGTCCTTTACTTGCAAAGCAAAGGCTTAATCCCTGAGCCATCTTTCCAAACCCAAACTCCTTTTTTTCTAGAACTTCTGTCTCATCTTCATTCTGCTTCACACTCTGATTGGCTGGTTTATGAACTGTTTATTCAAGTAGATACCATTTCCATTCACATACTCATCCATTCATCCATCCATTCGGAAGATACTTCTGAATGCATTTGCCAATCAGTGTAGGAAGACAATTGCATTCTTTTCAGCCCTGGCACATCATGAGGTTCACATTCTTATTTTTATTTTTTTTCTTTCATGCGAGTGTGTATAAGACGAATGCACATGTGTTTGTGCTTGTGTGTTGCGTGTGGGTAGATGCACGTGTGTGTGCAAGTGCATGTACAGGAGTGCACTTGACAGAATGTGCCTGCAGAGGCCCAAGGGCGATATCCAGAACCATCCTCTATTGCTCTTCTTCCTTATTGTTGTGACCTGGGTATCTCATTAAACTCAGAGCCTACTCTTAGGGATAGTATAGCTAGTCAGCTTACTCTAGGGGTTGCCAGGCTCTTCCTTCCAAGGTTAGGATTATAGACAGGCTTCCATAACCATCCAGCATTTTTACATGAGATCTGGGGACCAGAACTCAGGTCCTTTTGCTTGTGCGGCAAAGATTTTTACCCTCTGAGCCATCTCCCCAGCCCCTTATTCCCATGTTATGCATGAGGAGTTGAAGTCATCGGCTGAACAAAGTCTGTGTAACCCAAGAATGCCTTGTGCTTGCGCGGCAAGCAGGACAGTAGACAGCAAGAAGCAGCTTGGTTCTGAACTAGCGTGACCCTCCGCTGGCTTCACACACAGTTAAGTCGCCATCTGTTCCAGACTCTTCCAGCTCAGGAAAAGAAATATGTACACGTGGCTGCTTGACAAATTTGCTCTTTCAAAAACATGGCCATTCTGTAAATATTTACCATTCCATTAGCTTAGGTAGTCTAGAGACTATAATGAACACAGAATGGTTTTTGCTTTGGGGGCTATTTGTCTTGTGAGTACCTAACACATGATGACAAATCTCATCTGCAATATAAACTAACCTGAGTGATTTTAAAGCCCAGAAAAATGAGGGGGGAGGTACCAAAAATGAATGGAACACTAATCTTCACAAGTGTCTGCCTCTCCACCTCACCTCTGCTCTGGTTTCCACTGGGATGTCACGAGATGCATGTCATGAGTGAGATGCACATACCGTCCTGACTTCCAGCCATCGGTTGGCAGCGGAGAGAAATAAGTAGGCGATGTTGTTGGTGTCTGTCAGCTCCAGCATGCGCTGCTTAAATCTGGTTTCATGCCTGCAGACAACAAAGTAGCATGATGCTGTTAGCCACCCAGCTGGAGAAGTAAGGAAGCCAGTGGCACTTAACACTACGTTGGCTCAACACAGAGACACACAGCAGGGATGGGGGGGAGGGGGGGACTGGCAAGTGGACTCCTTCTTCAGAACAAGGACCAGCCATGGCTGTTCTGCCACAGTCCTGATGGATGGTGAGCCCAGGTACTTGTTCCTTTCCACACGCACTGCTAGGAAAAGAAGACTCTTCCATGCTATGTCTTCATTACTGATCACTTCCAAACCTGTAGAATTATTGAACCATGGATGCAGGACTGACCTACATGTCAAGGGTCCTACCAACAAACCACAGATGCAGAGGGATGCAATCTATTTCCCCTTCTTTCTGTGCCAGTCAGCTACTTTCCTAAGCAACAGAGGTGCACTGGGTGATATCCAGGGAAGACAGAAAACCATGCGTTTATAACAGGTGGGTACATATATGTATGAATAAGATACATCTTTCTCAGGAAGGAAAAAATCAATATTAATTATATATACTCATATATTTAATATGTAATATATATATATACACACATATTTAATTCTGTTTTGCCCAATTTTTATCAGAACCAAAGAAGGAAAACAGGGCGCCTAGAAGTAAAGGATAAAGAGTGGGAGACAGAGTCTCTGAGATGGCAAATGTTCTTATTAGATAGAATCTCCGCATCCCAACATTCTAGACAGTTTGTAAGGACAGTCGTTTCCTCAAAGGATTTCTTAGGATCTATGGGTCTATGATACATGATAGAGATACTGATGCCTGAAAAATGGAGCTCACTTTTTAAAACATTTGTTTGTTTGTTTGTTTGTTTGTTTGTTTGTTTGTTTGTTTGTTTGGTGTGTGTGTGTGTATGTGTGTGTGTGTGTGTGTGTGTGTGTGTGTGTGTGTGTCAGAGAGCACTACGTGTCCCTGTGGAGGGCCAAGGATAACTTCTGGAATCATCCTGGTTTGCTTCTACCTCCTTTTTGTTTTGCTCCGAGATTTCCTAGATTCTGCTCACTAGGGCTAGAAGTGCAGGTCGAAGCCATTTTACGTGGGACCCTGGGATCAGAACTCAGGACTTTCTGCTTGCTTGACAGAGTCCTAACTCCTGAGCCATTTCTCTGGCCCAAAGCTCATTTTTGGTCTTCAACATAATCAGATCAAATTTTGTGCAATTCATCTTATGAAACTGTACCTCGCCTTTCACTCAAGTATGCAGTGTGTACCAACCACCATCTCCCCATGCCCTCTTCCCTACCTTTTCTGTACCAAGTACAGTGTACATGCCAAAATTAAAAAAAAATTAAATGAATCTTATCTACTGAATATCCAAGGTGTTCTTTTCAGAAATATTGTTGGAACTCTTTTCTAAATAGTCTCCTTTCATTCTGTAGTAATTTCCCCTGAAGAACAAAAACAGTAGAAAACTGGAAAATCAGCGGTGTGAACGCTGAAGATGTGCCAAGCTGAGTGTGGTTTATTCCAGGCTGACAATTATGCCTCGTTTGGTGTAACCCATTAATGGGCAACCGGCAGCCTCTTGGTCAGTCCTGTCTGAGGAAGGAATATCCCGACCCTATAAACCTTCCAGCAATATTGCAAAACTTTTAAATAAGTTAGCGCTTGTATCAAAGAATGAAGAAGCCCTGGGTGGAGTGTCTATTTGGCCCACCACTATAGTCCTCGCAGACTGATCTAAATCAGATGCTTGATAGCCCGCCAACTGACCTGATCCTTCTAATATGTCAAACCAGATAGATAAACCGCTCTGACAGCAACATCTGATGTACAGTAATCAGAGAATATAGCAGTTAGAGCTAACTTTTTACTTCACTTTGAGTTAGGTATCGTTGAGCTACATGCCGTGCCCTGAGCAAGATGGCAGCATCCCCAGATGACCTCCTGAGGGACCATCTATTGAACACATGCAGGGTAGAGGGGCTTGCAAAGTTGTAGATTTAAGGGACAGTGGAAATGCACTGGAAACATACATGTAAGGCTCATTCTTTTGTACTTGCAAGGGACATGTGAGGTAGATTTGCATCTGTCTGTTCAGAAGCACTTAGCAAGCATCTACTTTACCTGGTAAGGGAGAGGCTATGCTGGACTCAGAGTAGATGTGGGTGCGTGACGCATCTTTCTTAGGGGGGAAGAAATTACCGTTAATTATTAAGGCTGGCGTGACACAAGACAGAGTTATAATGACCCAGTGACCATGAAGGGAAAGGACCATGATTGGAAGCTCTCAGTAGTGGAATACAGAGTGCAGATTGAGGAGAAAGGAAAGGTTCAGCAGGTCTGCCAAAGCACAGGAAAGAAAGGTGCAGCGTGAGGGGCTGAGGCTGCACTTGCCAGGGGTCATAAGTCCCCTCACTGGCATGCCTACAAACAGGAGAGAGAAAGAGAGCCTAGCACGTTCCAGGGCTCCTCAGGTTTCTGGTGCTGTTGGACACAGAGGAAGATGGAAATGACCCAAGTCTGTGAACCAGGCTTGAGAAGAACTTCAGATCCTTGATTCTGACCCAGTCCTTTGCCTAGGACCCTTCGGGGCCCTGCTGTAGTCGCGGGATAATTCTTTTCTAATACACCCACTGAGCATTTGTAAACGCAACTGGCAGCAGTTTGAAGCGGCGGGGGGGGGGGGGCAGGCAGGGAACATTCTTTCTCTGTGTCTCTCTTTGGCAAGAAACCTTCTGTTTTCCTAATGGAAACTTTGACACACTCAGTCTGCATCTTTTCATGCACAGCCAGCTCATCTTCTGAACATTCTTAGACCTTTATTCTGCGAGGCAAGGAAAAAATAATAATAATAAAGCAATGGCAAAGGTCACTGACATCTTAGTTTAATTTAGCTGTGACACTCTGGTGGTAGATGACTTGAGGGATTCACTGCCTGCTGTGAGTACACCATGAACCCCAAGTTCAGAGGAAGAAACACGGCCTAATCAGTAAACATGGACTTTCCAAAAGAGCCCCAAACCCTGGGGAAGTTGGATAGATTGTGAGAAAAAGAACAAATGGATGGAAAAGAACATGCTTCATCCTCGAACACAAATATCAGACCTAAAGATTCAAGAGATTTTTTTTCATGGCAACTGGGCCATCTCTATATTTCAATATTTGTTCTGTTTTTAAAATGCTGCTATTTAGAGCATTTAATAATCACTTTGGAAATAAACTATGAAAGAATGCCTTTTGGATCGAGACTTAGGTAGAAGTTGAACTGTCTTATTCTTTCAACTATAGTTGAAGCATTGAAGGCTAACAGGTAATTTGCTTTTCCTTCCAATTAACCTAGAATTTTCCTTGATATAAAATTATTGAGAGTAAGGCTCAACTCTGCTCATGTGTCCACTAGGAATGACAAACGAAGATGGAGGCTTTGACCCTTGGTTCACTTCCTCTTTCATTCTAAATCTTGCTACAAGTCTTCAGGGTGTTCTCCCAGTTCTTGTCCTTAGTCTTCACTGAAGATGAATTCACATTGTCCTTCAGGGAAAAGATGCAGTTCTGATATGACTTCCTTGGACTCTACCTACCAGCTTCCTTTGCCCCTCACCTCCCTTCCTTGTCTTTGTGGAGGAACCAATCCTCTTCAAGTCGAGCTGGCCTCTCCACTTGGGCACTTGAATGCCCCCTTGCCAATCTGCCATGGTGATATGCTCCATCAGTTGTCCTGTCCTATCTACAGCACATGTCTTCCCATAAGCCTTTACTGATGTCTTGTTCATGACATGGCTAATAAAATGAAAAGATAGAGCTGGAGAGATGCCTATGGGGTTTGTCTCACAAACAGAAAAGACCTGAGTTCAGATCCCCAAGTCCCAAGTTAAAAAAAATGCAGGTTAATTATAATGTTGGCCTGGGATTCAGACCCTGGAAGGCGGAGTCCAGGAAAACCCACAGCAAAAAATAAGGAGGTAGAGCAATCCAGGAAGATTCCCAAGCACCCTTGGGCCTCCACAGACACGCTCACTTAAGTGCTATCATCTCTTGTGCATATGCGCACATATACATCCTACCCATATGCAAAACACACAAACAAGTACATACCTACACATGTATGCACACGTGTATGCACGTACATGCGTGCAAAAAAGTGAAAAGATAATCAGACACTCCTTTTTTTAATTCCCACCCAACTCTTCCTACCTGAGCAACATGTCTGAAAGGAACAGCCTCCCCCACCAAGTTTAAGTTTCCATTTTCCAGCAATTCTTCAGTTTTTGCTCCTCAACACCACCATTTCTCTTCTGGTTACAGTCATGAACTGTTTCATGGCGTCATGTCCCAGGGACACTTTGAATGACTCTGTATTCTTTTCTATTTCCAACACCACTGGCAACTCAGTTTCTTCTTACCACATTCATCTGTCAAGCCCCAGCAACATTCCTGTCCTGGTCTAATTCCTGCAATTAGCACCTCTGCAGTAGATTTCTTGCTCAGGAGACTCCCACCAGCCCTCACTGCTCTCCTGAGCTGTTTTGGTCTTGCTTTACATGTTTTACTGTAATTCTTCTCTCTGGGCAGGAAGGTGGGGCCTGGTTATGCAGCAGCCACATCCGTATCTGACGTTATCACACCATTCAAGTGTTAGGAGGACGACAAGACTGAACTAAGGTCTGTGGCAATGGCAGTGCTTGGGTGTGCAAAGGTCAAATGCAAGAAGAGTGTCCTTGTGCTGCTGGACATCACTCGACTCAAGCTACTTAAGGAGAAGAAAGGAGATTTATATGGCTTATAGTTCCCAAGGGAAGAAAAAGCCCATGAGCCTATGGGAGACAACTCACATTAAACCATGACAAACAGTCTTCAAGATGTCTAGATCTGTCCTTCATCTGGGTAGAGCTGTTAGAGGTCAACATGTTCTTATTAGATAGTATTTTGATGCAGGGCTACTGAGCATTTGGATTGGTTGCTTAAGTGCCTTAAATGGTCTCCATGGAAACAAGTGTTTGAGTGATGGCTGCCGGACACGGAGATGACAAGAGACAGGCCTTCACATGCTTGGTCTTCACCACTATTGAGCTCTTGTTGGCGGACAATTGATGTTTGCAGAGGTCAGCTTGTCACAGCAGCCAGGATCCAGGGCGACAGGCCTTGGATTGTCCTTCTTGAAGAAAGTACTGGTTTGGGGCAGAAAGCGTGGGGCTGGCCCATGTCAGGGCTGAGAATGAACAATTAGAGTCCAAATGGGGAACTTGGAGCCATGTCAAGTAGCAACACAAAGTGACCCCTCGTTCTCGAGCTGACTAGAGAACAGGACTTCAAGCAGACTGCCCCAGAGAAGAGAGTGGGAAGCAGAGAAAGTGAAGCCAAAAGACCATGAAGCAAAGTCACAGACTGAGCAGGGGAGTGATTTAATACATCCATGAAGTGCTCGGACATCTCATCTGCATATGTCTCTGCTGAGACACTGAGACTGAAGGTTAGACACACACAACCAGTTTTTAAGGAGCCTTCTATCTGATAGCTCTTTGCAAACATGGAATCAGATGGTTACATACGGTGCAACGCACATATGAAGTTCAGAATACCACTTCATCCTAAGGGGCATGCTGCCTGCATGCTGACCTTCACACCTCAATCACAGATTGACATCTGAGCAATGTGATTGACATTTCACACTAGTCAGCCACATACAGAAGCAGGTTGTGAGCGGCGGGTTATCGAGTGAGTGTCACTCTGAGCCCTGAACCTGAGAGTGCCAGCTCTTCCGGTGTGCAGCCTGACAGGTTGTATGTGCCATGCGATTTCAATTTGTGCATGTGCTCCTTTAGTGTTGATAGCCTGAAAGTTTTGCAAAGTTGTCTTCAATCTATACCCTCCCCTTTGGCAATTGATTTGATAGCAATACTTTAAATAGTATCTGTGAGTAGGGTGTACCCCAATTCTTTACTGTGAAATACCTCGCAGACATTAGACCTCTACACACGATGGATCTTGAGAGTCTCCAGCTGGCCATCACCCCATCGGCAGATCTGTTGACAACTATACCTCCTGTCTCCTAAGCCAGTCATCCAGGTCATTTCCTGGCCTTCAGACTTATACTAACTCATGACATCAAAAACCTAGAATGATCATCTTTAACTTACTTCTCACATTCACTCAGTTCTCAATCTCATTGGTGCCACTTTTCTCCTGCACATCTCCCATATCCTGAATTGCTTGAGCAGATAAGAGGCACGTGCACCAGTCACCTTGTTTGTCTTTACACCATCAGAGTACTGATGAGCACAACTCTGATCATGTTCATTTCATGTTAAGAATGCTTCAGCAGATGAGGGTAGAGGGGGTTAGAGATGGCGCAAGAGTTACACTTTTGCCTTGCAAGCAAAAGAACCCAAGTGCAGATTCCTAGATCCCACATTAAAAACTCCAGGCAGAAATGGGGTGGTCTGTCCTTGTGGCCCTGGAAGGCAGAGTCTGGGAAACCCCAGAGCAAAGCAGTAAGGAGGGAGAGCAATCCAGGATGATTCCCAGTCACCCTTGGACCTCCACAAACATACTCAGTGCTCTCCCACATACACACAGTTCTTCAGGGACTCCCCAACATGGAAAAAAATAAGGTCTAAGTCCCTTAGGGGAACTTAATACTAATTATGTACCAGCTTCTATGTTTTTAAAGTTCTTTGAGATAACCATCATCTTTATAGTTACTCTCTGTTCACACAATATGGATGTCAGGGATCAAATATGGGCTATCCCATTGCTAGGCTTATGTATTTGAATCTATGGCTGGTGTTAATGCTTGGGAAGGTTGTGACACCTTTAAGAGATGGAGCCTTGCTGGAGGAAGGCATGTCACCGGAGGCCTGGCCCTGCTTCCTCTTGCTCTCTGGCTTGATCTGCCTTTTAGTGACCTCTACTGTGACTTGAACCAGCCTCCTGCTTCTGCCTCCAGCTCCTTAGAACAGAGCGCCAAGGTTACGCTTTATATGCCAAAACAGACAAGCCAATTGCCCATTTCACAGACGAGGAAACAGAGGCTTTGGAACCTGAAAGTTTTGTTTGAGCAACACATCTGCTTCCTTCCCAATGTGTTGCTCTCTCCTTTGTTCTTCTTTAAAAAGATGATTAACTCTAACCACAGATGCTTACATTTTTCCTACTCCTGTTTTATACTTCACTGTCAAAGACATACAATGAGAGAGAGAGAGAGGAGAGAGAGAGAGAGAGAGAGAGAGAGAGAACAGTTACGTATTAGTCATGGTCTGGATGTGTCACTTACCTAAAGGCCCGGATGGTGGTGAGTCCTTCCGCTGTTTCTGAGAAGTGGCAAAGCAGAGGGAGCTGGGTGCTGTCATCCAGTTCCTGGAGGTCCCTGGGGCAGAGAGAAGGCCGGCAATCAGGGTCCAGGTTCGGAAGCCTCTGCTGCCGAGATGGGCGGTCTGTCCAGACCCTGGCGCTTGCCCTGGGCCTCTGTTCAGCCTATTTCGTGGACAAGCTCTTAAAGGACAGTCTAGCTGCTCCTGTCCATATTGAATACCACCTGTCTCTAGGGTGTGAGTTGACTGCCGGCTTCACGGTCGACACAAGACCAAGAGTATTGGATACATGCTTCACATAGCCTGGGCATGTATTCCTTACACGCCACCCTTTTCTTCCTCTTCACAATATTGGCCATTGAATTTTTTATTAATTGAATGCTAACAGGAGAGGTACCATGAAAAAATTAAAAAATATAATAATGAAATAACCTTGATTTAGAAAGTAGGAAAAAGCTTTGTAATGATATGATCTTATTATTATTTTATCTCTGGTGTTTTGACTCATGTGACTCAAACTAGTCTTGAATTTGCTATTGTAGTCGAGAACAACTTCTTGAATTCTTCTACCTCCCAAGTCCTGAGATTACAAGGACCCACCACTGTACCCTGTCCACACATATAAGTGTGGCACTGAACTGAAAGGAAAGTGTCAGAATCAATGATCAGAGCTGAGTCTCATCAATAAGGTAGAAGTGGGAGGAGAGGATGACTGAGAGAGGAAGAAAAGTTAGGACAGTATGGAAGAGATCTTTAACTTTCTGGACCACCAAGATGCTAATCAGCTTTACAGAGAGCAAGATGCTGTCCTTGAGATCATTGTGGGACACAGAGGAAGAGATATAGGAGGGGTCTGATCATCCTTTGGGTGTTGGCCACAGGGACTTGAATTTCTATGTTCATGAAACTTCCATTCGCTGATCCCCAAAGGAACTCTATGTACATATTCATACATGCATAAGCATGTGTCTGTATCTACACGGACAAATCATTAAGCAGAATGCATAGTTTCTATGATGTAGAAAGCCAGTTGCATTTCTAAATTTCACAACAATACAATGTGTAAATGACAAAAATTGCAATTGACAAAAAAATGCATGTGTATTTCACAGCAATACAGTATAGGGTAAATCAATATTCAGGCATTAGCAAATGGGTAGAGCATCATTTTACATACTTGGAGGCAACTCGGAAGTATTTCTGGATAAAATAAAAGGCGACCCCCAGGGGCAGGAGAGCCACCAGGAACACGGGCGTGGCGTAGGAGATCATGCCTATAGCAGACAGGCAGAGCAGCGTGGACCGCGTCAAGGATTCCAAGGTGGGAGGGATGTGCTGGAAGAAAGTCATTGGAAAGGCCCTATGTTCAGCTCACAGGAAATAACAGAGACAGTATAACAAAAATATCCATCTATATGTCAGTGTTAACCTACGCGGCCATGGAAGTAGCCTACAGAGATGCTCATTGTGAGGCATCCTTCGCTCATTGCCTACAGCTTAATGACTGTTTATCTCCCTACGGGTCACTGATTTTTCTTAATGTACTTACCTTTGATATTTTTATAAATAGCATTATGCTAACAAACATTCCACATGTTTATTTGATCTTGCTACATGTTCCCATGTCAGTGTGCATATGTGTTTCTTTTTAGTGGATACACACTACTTTAAAATTTGCCTATTTCACCTGTGTAAAATGTTTGTTTTTATGTACTTGCTTATGGCTTTTGAGTATTTTTGAACAGTTTATCTTTATTGAGTTTAGATGCTTTGCATATTAGGACTTTTTTATATTTTAAATTTCTTTGGTGCTTTTGGCTCAAAAAAGCTTTAAAATTTTATATAGCTATTTCTTTTGAGCTTTTTTTTTTTTTTTTTTTTGAGGGGGGTTGTTTCTGAGTTTGGTCTTACTTTGAAAGGCCTTTCCCATTCTATAATTCTGAACCTGCCCAACTATCTTTGAATTCATAATTTACAATTTTATGTGGTCATTTTTTAATCTGTATTTGTTTTGCATTCTAGGCATGATTGCCTTGATATTTTTATTTTTAAAACTGATGATTTTCTCACACATAAAAGATGCAACACTTATATTGTGTTAAATTTCTACATTGATAGGCAATACAGACTCAATCCATTCATTCTGTGTACCTCTTACTTCCTGCTGATTCTTCAGCATCCTTTCTACATGCACAAATTAATTTGAATTGAGGTTTTTCTCTTAAGATTTTATTCTACAAATCATCTGCTTGCCTTTGATAGGAATGTACTTCAAACAACTTGCTCTTTTTCAGTTCCCCACTTTATTCTTTTCATCTACTTATCTTCTGTGAAACAATCTGAATGCTTTAATTTTGGAATATTTTCCAGATCTCTGTTAAGGAAATTCTCTCTATAGATGCACAAGATTGTTGGCTGTCTTTTCTGCAAAGCAGCTTATTCCTGTTTTTATAGCTTTTGTTGTTAGTAGAATGGGTTGCTCACAAACATTTCAGCAGGTGTAGAGAAAGCTCCTAGTCTACTTAGGAAATGTCTCGCTTTCTATTTATTTATTTTGCTGATTGTTTTGGATCTTCCAAGAAGCTACCTTATTACCTCTCAAAGAGCTATTGCTTTGTCTCTTCTCTCCAGTATGTCTTTGTAGACATGCTTTGGGAGCCGACAGCAAAGCTGTAGACACATGAGCGTCTCAGCTAGCTCTGCCCTCTGCTGCACACACCAAGGACTCCTTTTCTACATCAAGGTTGACCTGTGTGTTCCCGATGGCAATGCTCCATGTCAGAAAAGCCTGGGGTTGATGGAGTCCATGGTTCCCCACACGACACCCTAGAGCCCAGCTTTTGGCATGATTTATGCTTAGAGTTCCACAGCTTTTTCTTTTCTTTTCTTTTCTTTTTTTTCTAGAGACTTAAAGATTCTAGACCTAAGGCCTAGAAGGTTGGTTGCTCCGATGAAAATGATTAGTGAAATTAGCATTAGTGATCAATTTTTAAAAGACCCTCTAAAATATGACCGCATCTAAAGTTCCAAGTTCCACTCTTATCCAGGTGGGGTAAGAGGGACCTAGAATCCTAGCACTTGGCTGGTGGAGCCAAGAGAAAGAAGAGTTTAAAGCCAGCCTCAATCAACGAGGCAGACTACTAAAACCAGGATGCCCAGGACAGCGTGACAGCCCGTCCTTCCCTTTGGAAAGTCCTCCCCACAAACATCCACCTGTGAATTGATATGCAGTACAGACTTGATTCATTCATTCTGTGTACTTCTTACTTCGTGTTGATTCTTTACAAATTAATTAATTTGAAGTGAGGTTTTCCTTTTAAGATTTTATTCTACAAACTGTCTGCTTGCCTTTGATATAAATGCACTTCAAACAATTCTCTATCGTATTCTCTATTGAAATCCTGTTTAGTTTGCATGGAGAATTTCATAAATAAACTTGGCAATAACTGAGTTATGTACTCACCTGGTCAATGATATTAGTATCAGCAGAGAAGCGATTGAGAATCAGTCCCAGGGGTGTGGTGTCGAAGAACCTAAGAAAGGAATACAAAGAAGATGTGCTAACATGGACCACTGGGAACTCAGACACTGGTCAGGGACTTGGAGTTTTAGAAATGAGAAGGTTGCCTCCTCCGTTTGCTCTGTGACTACAGTGTTACCTTATTGGCCCAAGAATGATCTTATTCAGAAGATTGTGGTGGAGGTTCTTGGCAGCCGTGAGACCCATCCATTCCACAGTGAGCGAGGTGACCAGGCACAGGAAGATCCCGGCCCCACAGAGGATGCTAAACCCAGCCACGTAGAATGTCTAGGAAGCAACAGGAGATGCTCTGGGGACTTCACTGCAGAGCCAAGCGGCCAAGGCAGATCTGATCCGGGGCTCCCCAAGCTTGCGAGCATTCAGACAGCTGAAAGCACGGAGCTTGGGGAGCCCCAGGGCAGCATCCCGCCTTATCTTCAAGCTTCCGATTGCTCTCCAAACTCTCAATGTTTGCCTAAACACTGTAGAGTAGATCTGCTTCTCAGACATAGGGTGGACTCTTGGTTTTCTACATTGTGAACCTGATTCTGCCCAACACTAGTCACAGAATGATTAGGTAACACACTAGCAGAGGGGTTACAATAATAAATCATCAGAACAACAAAATCGCCTTTATATGTGTGCAGCATGTATTAGGTATATAATATATATATGCAATGTATAGAACATTATACAAAACATATATAGAACTCCTTGAATCTATATCCCCACATTATCTTCAAATGTTTCTTATGAAAAAATTGTAAAAATATCAAGAAATATCATTTCTAAAATTACTGATAATTTATTCTGTTTTTTTTGACCGATTATAATTACTGACATACTGCATTACATCCCTTTCTAATTGCTAACATACCACATTACACAGAAGTCCTCTTTGGGCCATTGGCTTCCCCTAGAGCAAAGGTCCCCCCCACCCCCCACCTCACTGCACCTGGTCAGCCTTTCCTGTGTTGTTGACATTGTACTCTGATGTCCATGTAGCCAGCCAGTAGTCTATGGCCACAATAACCGAATGCTTCAGAAGCTTCGAGAAGATCATCAAGAAGAGCAGGAAGAACCCTCCAGATGTGAGGTACCACCAACAGGTTTTCCATGGCATCTTTGTTCTGAGCCTCATTACAGTGGACATGTTATCATCTTCATCTTCTTCCTCTTCTTCCTCTACACACACATATGTGCATGTACACACACATGCATGTACACATGCACACACATGAATACAACACACATGAACACATATGCACAGGGACATATATACATTCATGCACATATGAACACACGCATACAGAAACACGTGTGCACACACATACACACATGTACACATGCACATATACACATGTGTCCACACACACATGGAAAAAACAATCATTTTAAATTTCAGAGAGGCCAAGAAATAATTTTTAGTGTTCCAACTTTATAGAAATGTGAGTATTCATCTTGGTTGTTTTAAATACTTTAACCAGGACAAATGCTTCTTAAAAAAAAACAACTAAAGACACAAACACATGAGCCTTTGGGGACTTGGATTCAATCCAGGACAGGGGTGGTTTATTTGACCATCTTCTTAGCCATGCACATCAAGGTTACGCACAATTACTTCATCTCATTTTCCAAATTTCCAGTAAATCCTTTTATTTAGGAACTGAAACCTCACAAACAGCAGCTCTCTCATTTCTCTATTGATTACTGTGTTGTCGTGGAAACCCCGTGAAGACTTGCTAAGTGAATCAAATGTAGGTATCTCAAAGAGCAGCCTTCCCCTTCGTTCCCACTGGTTGATGACTGCTAGAGATCATT
The DNA here is from genome assembly GCA_023101885.1 of Typhlomys cinereus. NCBI lineage: Eukaryota > Metazoa > Chordata > Mammalia > Rodentia > Platacanthomyidae > Typhlomys > Typhlomys cinereus. The sequence goes on from JALPQD010000114.1 coordinate 5,818,015, forward strand.
ACACTAGATTCTTAATTTTTTAAAACAATGATTTGCCTCTGTTTCTAGATCTGCCTCTTTCTTTCATTTCTCTGTGACATTCAGTGTAAACACAGGAAGAGACTGAATGATGGATACCTTTGGTGTTAGCTGACAGGGAGCATAAATCTTGTTTTCAATATCTTGCCTAGTTTTAGCTTTGTGCCTTCTGCAAAGTGGCTGCTCATCCCCCAGGGGATGCCCTCACCTTTCCAGGGGACCCCACCCATCATTTTGGCCTCCATGAATGTTGTGGATAAAAAGATCTACCTTCATCTTCATCCTCCATTTGTGCTTTGGCCTCTCTTGAATACATGGCTCTTCGGAGCGTTTTCCTTTCTAAAGTCGTCTGGTCGGCTTCCATGTCCTGTAAGAATACCGTTGTCACTCAACACTGGACACACACACACACACACACACACACACACACAAACACACACACACGCCGTCCAGCAGCCTCAGAGCTAGGACATAAGAACGAGCTAGACAGCAGGGCGTGCTAAAGCAGGTCCTTCGGGCCAGCCCAGAGCACTGACTGTCAATCATCCCACTCTGAGCAAAACACCTGGTCCAGGAACTTCCTGAATCTACACTCGACTGTGGTCCCTGCCAGGGCTAGTGCATAAAACAAAGTCTGCACAACAGCAGCAACGGTTGGATGGTTTAATCTCTAAGTCAATCAAGTTTTGGCAATGAATCCCTAAGTAATGAGTTTGGGTTTTTAAAATCATCTTTACGTGTGTGTGTGTATGTGTATGTGTGTGTGTGTGTGTGTGTGTGTGTGTGTGTGTGCGTACTTCCATACATGAGTGAGGAGACATGAACATGACAGTGAGTACGTGTGGGGCCCAAGACTATACCAGAAATACCGAGAATATTTCTTGATTGCCCTTCCACCTTATCTATCTATCTATCTATCTATCTATCTATCTATCTATCTACCTACCTACCTATTTAGAAAAGGACTCTAATCAAATCAGGACTCTCAGATAGTGCTAGTCTGGCTAGCCAATTTAGATTCCCAGTCTCTACCTTCTTGTTTTTTTTTTTATTCAATTGTGCGTGTGTGCACGTGTATATGTATGTGTATGTGTGCATATGTGTGTGTGTGTGTGTGTGTGTAGAACCACGGACGAATTCGGGAATCACCATGGACGCCTCCACCTCCTCCTTGTTTACTCTGCCCTGGGATTCACAGGCTCCGCCCTATCAGGACCAGAAACATAGCCCCCCCCCCCCGCTTCCGCCCGGCATCTATACGTGGGGTCTAGGATCCGAACTCAGGACCTTCTGCCTGCAAGGCAGAGGCTTAACCCCTGAGCCACCTCTCCAGCCCCCCAGTCTCTACCTTCTGAGGCCAGAATTACTGGTGAATTGCCATGCCTACCTGACATTTTACTGCATTTTATGTGGCATCTGGGGATCTAAATGCCTGGCTATTGTTTATGTGGAAAGTTCATTAACCACTGAGCCATCGAACTAGCTCTCTTGACAGTTTTCTGTTTGTTTTTTGCCTATGTGCAATTTAGAAGACTCACTGTTCCAGAAGATTCTAGTTACAGATTCATGATTAAAAGAGTAAAAGTAATTCCCAGCCCATCTATAATTCTGAGCGTTACTGTAGAAAGACATTTTTACATTAGTCATTGGCATTGCCTAGTGATATGAAAACCAGCATTGGTCAATAGTGCACAAGACAGAAACACGGAATGGAATGAAACAAAGCTCTGAAGACACTGAAACCAGATCTGATTCTGCCCCAACTCGTGCAGTATTATGTATGAATATGAGAGTTACCTTGGAGACTATTTTCAAAAATCCACACACAAAAAAATTTAAGCAAGCATTCTTAAAAGCAAACATTCATATTGAGCTCATTATTGGTTCAGTATTTCAAATTGTGTTGATATTGGGATTAAGAAAATACAAATTTAGTTACATGTATCCCATAAATATTTATGGGGCCTAACCTAGATGAGATAAGGTGACAGGAATTGAGTGGCAGCAAATGACACACATGTATTTTGCTTAATAACATTAGCAAGATAGCACCTGGCACTAATCCAATCCATAGTTTTTAATAATGTTTAAATCTGCTAAAAATGAAATTTCCCCTTTCTTTATTGTCTTCATTATTCAATATTTTGACATGTCACTTTCTGCTTGTCCTTAACCTACACTACCAGTTCTTTCTGAAGCCCCGTAACAGGATCTTGATGGACAGATGGCTTCAGTTTCCTTCCTTGCTTGTTCACGAGGTCTGTACATAGCCCGAGCCTTGGCACAACTAAGGTTGGGCTGGATAACTCTGTTGCTGGGGCTTTCTAGGCACTGGATGTCTAAAGCAGTATCTGTGCCCTGTGCCGACCAAGCATGTTCTCCTGCCTTGTTGCCAAACCTCTCTAAGAGGCACGATGAACACCTGTCTTATCATAGAGCGCGGGGTTTACAATATCCTAACTTCAGAGACTGCACGCTCGTCTGCATGTACTCTGTCTTCCTGGGCATTTTGACTTGGGAATCTTCAAGAGAAACGTCAGGGCCTGGCTGGCTTTTTAATTTTCTTCTCTGTAGAAAAAAATAGATTTTTCCCCCAAATAATACAATGTATTGTTCTGACATTTTAAAGAAATTTGCTAATAAAACTATATCATCTTATAGGGCTTATTCCTTGACTAAGTATACCAAGTTCTGGGCACATCCTCCCCTGAATTCAAAAGAAAGACATTTCCAAGATTTTCCATTTTGGGGGCAGTAAGGTTGTAAGAGCCTGAAGGGGAGAGGTGCACTGCCAGTCAGACCATGCAAATCAGACAGGGCTGCTGCAGCAGGAAGTACTGCAGTGAGTCCTACCCCAACCAGACCTACACAATGGCTGACACATCCAAGTTCCCCCATGGACCAGCAAAGATCTCAAGAGAAACAGCTATACATAGTGCAAACCATACGGGCAGGCGCTAGATGGGTGAAGAGGCGTGTGCCTAACTGTGAACGGACCAGGAAGGGACACTTATACTGTCACAGAGGTCTGGTGCTCTACCAGTACAGACAACCCCAAAGGAGCCCTGCAGCCCACACAAGCAGACAGGCACGAGGGTGGGGAAGTGAGGGATGAATTGGTGAAGGGGGGATGGTGGGACAGCAGGGAGGGAGGAAGAAGGATGGACTGGTAAAGGGAAGGGAGGAGGAGGTAGGAGGAGGAGAGACCACCACTCATTTGTTTGCATAAAAGGACATTCTGAATAAAAAAAAAAAGAAAAAAGATTTTCAAATTCAATTCACAATTTCTCCTCTCAGTCTTAAGCTGTTTCAAACTCTGCTGTCGCTTCATTTCATGCTCTTGCCATGTAGTTTCAGACCCTTTCGTCCCAATTTTATGCCCTGTCCTGTTACTTGACTTCTTTGAGCTGTTTTATTACTTGTGAAAGTGAGACATTTTGTGTGTGTGTGTGTGTGTGTGTGTGTGTGTGTGTGTGCTTATTTCACAGACTTTATGAGAACTAAGTGCAACTGTATGAGGAAGGTATTAGTCACTCTAAAAATATTCATGTTTATTTTTTTCTGAGCACCTTCCTTCATCTTCAGCCCTGTCTCCGACACGCCTTGCCACTTCAAGTACAGCACACAGCTTTTTCTGTTTTCAAAATCATCTTGGCCTTTGTCCATGACTCTATGGAGTGCCTTGTGAAAATAATCCTCATATTACAGGCAAGAAAAAAGAGGCAAATTAGGAAAAACAACACAAAATAAGGAAGTACTAGGCTTCAAGGAAAAGTTTGAGCTTGTAGATGCTCTTAAAACTGCAAATGGCTGAAATCCCAGTGAAATTCCTCTAAAAATCTGACAGCATAGCATCAGGATACAATAGGTTCAAAGACGCCTATTCTTCAATGCTATGCAAAAATATGACAGTTCTGGGTTTCAGATGATTGTTAATGCTGCAAAGCATCAAGTGCAAAGCTTGCTCATAAGTATTCCTACAAGCTTGTCTGGGGAGACAGCTCAGTAGCTAAAGTGATTGCTATGGAAGCACAAGGACCACAGTTTGAATCTCAGATCCCATGTAAAACTGCTGGGTCAGTTTGGCAGCCCAACCATAATTCCATCCTGGGAACACAGGGACTGGGAATCCCCGGAGCAAGCTGGTTGGCCAAACTAGCCCTAGCAGCAAGCTCAGGATTTGCAGATGGAGTCTCAAAACAGTGGAAAGTGATTGAGGATGATTCCTGATAACAGACTTGTGCCTACACACGCATCCATACTCACCTGCACCTATAGTCACACGGTGCACCCGTCTATATGCAATGCACATATATGCATACAAGCACACCATACACACAAATACATGAAAAATAAAAAGTATTCTTAGTAACAACATTCCATACTGTTGACGTTTAGAACCCAGTGTTTACCTTTTCTAGTTCTTGGTCTTGCCGATTCATAAGGGTCTTCCAGTGTTCATACAGCTCAACGTCTTTGGTCTGAATGTCTTTCAAAGTCCCCTCTCTCAGTACACTTCCATCTTTCATGGCTATGATCTAAGGAAAGCGTTCATTAGCAGAAATGTGATTGAATTTGTATGTGGCCCAATACATCAACCAGGGATTGTCAGAAATGATGTCTTGACATGTCTGAGACAAGACGGAGATACAAGCATAAGGAAATGCTCACCCAGTCAGCATGGGTCAGATATTGCAATTTGTGAGTCACGAGAACGAGAGTCCGCTTGTCATCTTGAAGAAACTTCAGGATCCCTTCCTGCATTAGGTGGTCACTCAGGTGGATGTCCAGGGCAGAGAAGGGGTCGTCCTACAGCCAGGAAAATCAAGGGTAGGGGAAATGAGCCCCATACTCATATTCACTTTCTCTAGGGAGATGCATGAAACTACACACACACACACACACAAACATACACACAAGTACACATGCACACACGTAGTATACATATACATGTATATGCATGTGCATGCATGCATACCCCCACAAACACATGCACACACATGCACACATATGCATGTGCAAACATACCCCCCAAAAATGAACATACACACATATACACTTGCATGCATACACACATGTGAACATACACCCACTACACATACACATGCATTCATGCACACACATGTCTATGCATGCATGTACAAACACATACCCCCACAAATATGAACACACACACACACACATATCAGACTTGAAGATAGGAGAGGAAGAGGACAGAGACGAGAGAGAGGAGACTAAAGAGAGGGAATAAGAGAGGAATAAATGTGGCCAATTATATATCTGACAGGATTTATCTATTTGAAATCCAATATATGTACAACAAATACATACCCCTCTCAAATCCAAATTAAAAAGGAAAAAAGCGTAATGAAGAAATTCAAAAAGAAAACAATAAAACAAATGATCTCCTCTCACATCTGAATTATAAAGGAAAGAAACTGAATTTAGATAACCAATCAATGATATTTACTTAAAAATTAAGTTTTCATTTTCTTTTCCAACTAAGAGCCACTTCAAAAGTAAGAAACACTATGCACACAAATGAAATTACCAAGAGACAAATACAATAAAAGTTAAGAAAGAGTAAGGAATAATATTGCAAGATATTTGAATTTCTCTAGAATCTTGAAGTTCAGAAATCAACTTACTGCTCTTTTTTGCTCTGTTTTGGTCTCTTATAAAACAAACCAAAACAAAGAACACAAAGATAATTGGAATAGTTGAGTTGCAGATAATAAAAGCAGCCATGGAAAGTTCGTTCTAAAGAACAGGTCTCACTTCCTTCATGAAGATGTGTTCATGATTAAATGAGCTAATATGCACTAAATGCTTTGAAAAACACTGGGTTCATAAGATATTAGCTATTATTGTTATTACTCACAAACTCAGACACAAAACAAAAGTTCTAATTAAGGGAGAGAGATTTGTAAGGAAAAGCAGGGAGAGGGAAAGATAAGAGAGGATGGGGAGAAATAATCAGAATGTATCATATACCTGCAAAGAATTGTCAAAGGAAACAGTATATCAATAGAAAACAACGAGCTTAATGCTGAGCCAAAGCCAGTGCCTTGGGAAGACTGTTTTCACGCACCGTGTGGTGCAGACACCGAGAGATTGACTTAGGAACTATCTCAGTTGCCTACAGTGCTGATGCTCTGTCTGTCCTCACATGTATATTTCAGCCCTACTATGCTTCGCGAGCATGAAGTGGTGGGACTTCCTTATCCAGGATATTAACATGAAGTCGACAAGAACGTCTCCTCCAGTGGGAGCAAAGCCAACCACACTGCGGGTGATGGGGCAGAGGGCAGTGATCGAATGTGCGAGGGGGCGGGGGAGAATGCAAAGACAGCAGGGACACCAGAGGATCAAAGCTGAGGAAACTGATCACAGACTCAAAGCTGAGGAAACTGATCATAGACTCACAGGGATCTGGTTAAGAGCTGGAAGGGTGAGCTGGGGAGATAATTCAGTGGGCAAAGGTCTTGTGTGAAAGATGGCTCAGGGGTTAAAGCCTTTGCCTTACAGATGAAGGAGCCTAAGTTTGGATCCCCAGATCCCAAATATGTCAGGTGACTGTGGCACCTGCCTGTAATTCTAGCCCTGGAAGGCAGAGCCTGGAATCCTTAGAGCAAGCTGGCTAGTCTGCCTAGTATATACTCAAGTGCACTTGTGCACATATGCCTACATACACACGTACACCCACCTGCACGCACGCACACACACACACACACACACACACACACACACACACACACACACACCATACACATGAAAAAGAATTGGAAGGGATCAGCAACCTGTCCCCTTTGTTGAATCTAGACTTGTGTTGTTCTTCAGAGTAGTTAACATGCAAGCAAATCTCGGCTTTGTCGTTAAGAGCCTGAGAGAAGTAGATGGATTCTTACTTACTACACAGTGAGTCACGGACTCAAATATTCAGACATTTTAATTCAGAAGCATTTTAACACAATCCTATTCTCTACAGATAAATTGGCTTGATCAATTACTTCGACAACGCAGAAAAGCCAGTTTCTAGAAAGAGAGGAATTGTGTTTGGAAGTGAGGGACTGGGGACTGACTATAGGTAAGAGCACTTGCTGAGCAAGTGGGGGACCAGAGTCTGAACCCCAGTTCCCAAGTAAAAGCTGGGTGTGACTGTGAACTGTGAGGATCAGAGACAAGAGGATCGAGTGGGCTTACTCCATCAGCCCAGGTCAGGTTCATGGAGAGACCCTGTTTAGGAAAGAGATAGAGCAGGACACCCAATGTCCTCCTTTGACCTTAGGCACAGCGACGAGCATTTGCACTCTCAGACATGTGTGCATGCACCACACACATACCCGCCACATGCACATACACACACATGCACACACACATGCACACACACATTGCACACACATGCATACCACACCACATATGCACACCGCACACACATGCACACACACACGCACACACACATACACGGACATGGACATTAAATTAAAAATGTTATTTATTTACTTATTTGAGAGAGAAAAAAATAAAAAAGAGGAAATAGAGAGAAAGAGAAAGGGAAAGAGAGAAAGAGAAGGCCATGTGCATAAAGACCATGACACATGACATACGGCTGAGATCAGAGAGCAACTTTCAGAAGTCAGATCTCTCCCTTTATCATACGGCTATCAGAGATTAAACTCCGGTCTCGGTCTCCAGGTTTGTAAGGAAGCACCTTGTCCACTGAGCTATCTCAGGAACCCACAGTAAATTTACATGTGTGGTCACTATAGAGTGACATAATTAGCTCAATAGTCACTCAACTCTGTCTAATAAAGACAAACAATAAACGACATGCCTTCATTAAGGCCTTCAGGAGAAATATTAAAAATATTAATAAAGTATTTAAACAGTTAAAGTGAGATTTAGATTTAAACAGATTTTTAGGGGGAAAAGCTGTCTCCTAGATACAACAGTTATAAGCAAATGGTTGATCTAATTAATGTCCTCAAATAGCCTTTGTGTAAATACTTTTATCAAAAGAGATAAGGTTACAGTTATTTATTTAAATGCTGAAATATTCTGGGTAATGGAACTTGGCAAAATAATTGTCATTATAGACACACACATATGTACAGATACCTAACATATATAAATATATGTATGCGTTATTCTGGGTGTTTTATGTACTTTAGAGAAAACCCTCCCTTTCTCCCTTAAGTTGATTGACTTTGAGTGCTCTCTCACAGCAATAGTTAAGAGTAACCTGTACAGAATTTGGTACTGGGTAGTGGGGTTTTGCTGTGAGATAAGAACAGCTGGTACCACAAAATGAGGTTGTTTGTGAAGCTGAGAAAAGTTGGTACCCAGCAGTATGGCCAATACTGTGATGTGGCTAGTGTGCCTTTGGAACTGTTGTTGGGAGAAATACAGAGAACTTTGGGACTTTGTGCTGGGAAAGTCTTTGCGTCTTGGCGGTTGGGCCAAAGGGACCTTTCTTGTGAGAGCTCAGAGGAGAGCAATGCTGTGAGAGATGCAGACAGTGGAAGCCCAGCTTGTGACGGTCCAGAGAGGAACAGAGACTGTGTTTCCAACTGGACAAGTGACACGTGGAGCCATGTGTTGGCCAAGAGTTTAGTGAAGTTTTGCCCTCGTCCTGAAAGTTTGCCTGAAATTAAGCTGGAGTGTTGGTGGAGGAAATTTCAAAGCAATGTAGTCTTGACAATGTGATATGGTTACTTTTTAGTTGTCTTCAGAGTTATGAAAAAGAGCAAAGAATCAGGCAGAAAGAAGCAAAAACTGTAAGATCCAATGATGAAAAATACAATGGCAAACTTAAAGAGTTGAACCAGGAAGTAGCAGAGAACAAAATGGCTGTTGAAGAGATTAGCTCCTTTTGTAAATCAAAGCCTGCTCTTAATTTGAATAATAGGAGAGCCCTTAGCTTGAGGGCAAGATCCTCAGGGAAGGCTCCCACTCATAAGAATGCAAATCCTTTCAGAAGACTGGAGCTAAAGGGTGGAGTTCCAAAGCAAGAGTTGGTTTCTCTTACCAAGCAACTGCCCAGGAGTGAAAGAGATGGTCAACATAGAGAAGCAGAATCAGCTGTGATTCAAAGGGGCCAGTCTTGGCAAAGTCATCTATGTGGTTCTGGTTTTAGAGGCATCAGTGATACAAGAGGGAAGAGATCATGGAATCCTCCTCCAAGATTTCAAAAATTGGCAGAATCCAGGCATCATGAGGCAAGAAGCCTGCAGTTTAGAGGCCCAAGAAGGGCAGTTTGTGCTGTGGAGTTAAAGCCTGATTTGCCATTGAGCAGTAAAAATGTTAGAGATTCCAGACACAATGTGGGACACCTGCCAAGGAGAGCTGTATACCCTGGGAAGAGTCAGCGCAAGAGACCAACGTATTCTATGGGCAGTTGCATTGGAGGGGTGGAACCAAAGCCCTTTGGAACTGAGATGATTTCAAGGAGAGGCTCACCTGTTGGACTTGGAGCTACAAGATTTGGAGTTTGTCCTGCTGGTTTTTGGTCTTGTTATGGACCGATCTTTCCTGGATATTCCCCCATTCCTTCCTTTTGGAATGGGAGTGTTTATTCTGTGCCATTGTATGTTAGAAGTATAGGAGGCTTTGGACTTTGGACTTTTGGACTATTGGGACTAGTGATGTAGTCTATGAAGACTTTTAAAGTTGGACTGAGTATGGTTTATATAATGAGATGGCAATGAGTCTGTGGGGGCCAGGGGTGGAATGTCATGGTTTGAAATGTGTTCCCCACAGTCTCATGTGTTTGGCAAGGTCATGGCACCTTGAGAGGTGGAGCCTTGCTGGAGGAAGGCAGTCACAAGGGGTGGGCCTTGAGATGGATTAGTCCCACCTTACCTCCAGGAGAAGTCAGCCTTTGCTGCAAGCAGTCTGCAACTCTAGGCTTCCAAGATGTCTGCAGTGACTTAGCCTCCTCCAGCTTTGGCTAGCCAGCCATGCCACCTCTGCTTTGAGAGACCGTCCCTTCCCTCTGGAACCGTAAGCTGAATAAACCTCCCTTTCTCCCTTAAGTTGATTGACTTTGAGTGCTCTCTCACAGCAATAGTTAAGAGTAACCGGTATAAGATTTAAACAGATTTTTAGGGGGAAAAGCTGTCTCCTAGATACAATAGTTATAAGCAAATGGTTGATCTAATTAATGTCCTCAAATAGCCTTTGTGTAAATACTTTTATCAAAAGAGATAAGGTTACAGTTATTTATTTAAATGCTGAAATATTCTGGGTAATGGAACTTGGCAAAATAATTGTCATTATAGAACACACACATATATGTACAGATACCTAACATATATAAATAATATATATGCATTATTCTGGGTGTTTTATGTACTTTAGAAAATATTGCAATAAAATGGCTTAATGACACGATTATCTGGATCAGCAAAAGGTTCTTCATGATGTGGGAAAATATCTGAAGACCTTTCAGACTCTCTGGGTCACTTTGGAGTTTGTCCACTTTGGAGTTTGGAAGGATGTTTCAGAAACATTCCAAGAAATGGAACACATAAAGGGCTGGGCTGGTTCCTACTGCTCAGTGACTTTAATTATGGACTTAATTATCTCAGACATTGACTTCTTCTTGTTGCTTTTAATTTGCAAACAGAGTCATCTTACTTGAACTTCCTAGTTGTCGGATTTTTGAATATGTGAGTTTGGAGTCCTAGACTGAGTAAGACAAGAAAGCAAACTGTTCAGACCAGAGCATGCGTTCCAGCCTCTCTGCTTTCCACCCGTGGACGCAACATGCTCCTGCTGTGGCCACCTCCCTCAGTGAATGTTAAAGCAGCATATTTTCCGTCTGTATTTTTGTGAATATTTATTGGTGCACATAGCACATTTGCAGATGCCACAGAGTCTCAAAGAAAGATTTTAATATATAATTAAGATGTGCTTACTTGCTATATATATGGTAAAGTTTATTTAGCATAGAATACAAAAACATTCTGGAAAGCGTATCTACAAGAAAGATACCTAAAGACAGGATAATGTTCTTTACTTTAGTTTCCTCTGCTCAGAACGCAAAGCAGAGCTGTGGCTATCACTGATAGGTGGTAAAGAGAAAGAAGGAGGGAGGGAGCAAGGAAGGAGGGAAGAAAGGAAGGGAGGGAGGAAGAAGGAGGGAAGGAAAAATGTCATGCCAACCCTTAACTTTATGTATTATTCTTCTACCCAATTGCGCTGTAAGCTAACCCTTCCCCTCCCCAGCACTCTAGGATTCCACAAATGAAATCATCTTTCCTTACAATACTGTATTTACCCTTTTAAAGACCCATTTGTCCAGAGAGGAAAAGGACAAGAAATGGCAGCAGAGCTCACACTCTTACCAAGAAGACGATGTTGGTGTTCTGGTAGAGCGCCCGCGCCACGCAGATCCTCTGCCTCTGCCCGCCACTTAGGTTGATGCCCTGGGGAAATACATCCATTTAGTTCCCTTGGGTAGTAAGCCGGATATTCTGAGTGACCTTCAGCATAGGAATATCTTTCAACATTTCTAACATTTCTAATAATCTACTGAGTCAGTTGTGCATATGATGGTGAGAAAAATAAAGAACTCTTGTGACTATCAGTATTTTTTTCCTTTTGCTCTCTCTGACAGGCAGCGCTGCAGTGAGGAAGCATTAAAAACCAAATCCCTGGGAGTCCCAAGGACTGCAAGTAATTCTAAAATGTCTCCTTTTCTGAATTGTGGCTGTAGCTCACTTCACACATACCTTATATATTTGATATTACAAAGTATGCTAAATAGGACTCTGCACTAACATTTTTCACAGTTAATTTTTGAACAAGTATTAATATAATGGGCCAGGCTTGTTACCTGCTTACATTCTTTTACAACTTTTATCTATCTATCTATCTATCTATCTATCTATCTATCTATCTATCTATCTATCTATCTTATTTATTTTGAGTGTGTTTGTGTGTGTGTGTGTGTGTGTCAGAGGGCACTGTGTGTCCTGTGGAGGACCAAGGGTGACTTTGGGAATCATCCTGGATTGTTTCTACCTCCTTTTTGCTTTGCTCTGGGATTTCCCAGGCTCTGCCCATCAGGACTAGGAGGCCGCCTAGTATTTTTACATGGGACCTGGGATTGAACTCAGGACCTTCTGCTTGGGAGGCAGAGGTTTAAGCCCTTGAGCCATCTCTCTTGCCCTACATTTCTTATTTTTCTGATTACTCATAGCAAGTTCAATCTGGAGATATTATTCTCATTTTATATGTGTGAAAGCTGACACTCAGGGAAGCTAAATTACTCTAACTCTGAATTGTCACTAGAAGCACAAGTGGCAGATTTGGGGTAATCCCAACTAACATAGCATTTGAGCAAATACCTGCATTACATGGTTTGTCTTTCTTCTCTCAGCACCATGTGACACCATACCATATATGGTCATAGGAGATAATGCATAGGAACCTTGTCCCTGAACAACATTTAACCTCTGATGATTTAAAAAAATGATCTAGAGAGATGGCCTCCTTAGGCACATACAGTATCCCTTGAGATACACACACACACATACACACACATGCATGCACACATGCAGTGTGCACACGTGTACACACATGCACACCTGCATGCATGTGCATGCACACAAATAAATAGATATTAGTCATTCATGTGATAAAGTTCTAAACATTTTGATTCTAAACATGGTTAGAAATCATGATGTCAACATATAGCATGTTTATGTAAAGAAAGCAGCATGTTGAGAAGAATAAATAGATGCTGAAGAGACTGGAAGAAACTGCCAGAAGCATCTCTTTCCAATGCATTTCAAAGCAAGTCCGACATGTTTGGTCCACTTCGGGGTGGTATCCTTCTGTCTGAGAAGTACCAAGCTGCTAGCACAGTGCTGGGGGCCTGTGGAAGGTCAGGGGCTACAGAAGGGAGCCTCAGGGCTTCCGGGGGGCTACAAATTTCTTGTCTCTTGTACTTAGGACAAAGTATAGATCCTAAGTTCGAAGACTTCACTGTGGTCCAGTGAGGATCAGAAATGACCAGAAGACCTCAATCTGTGCCCGTTGCTCCACTCAGCTACACATAGCTTACCCTCTCTCCAATTTCAGTTTGGTCACCAAAGGGCAGTAAATCAATGTCTGGCTGAAGAGAACAAGCATCCGTGACAGCCTTGTACCTTTGACAGAAACAAGTTTCAGGTTTGTTTAAGTATGGAGTGTTTTTCTGAGGTTTATCACCTATTTTGACTCTGTTTGGTCTCCATTCTCCTGCTCAGTCCCCTCCCACAGAATTACTCCCTCCCCCATCCTCCCTTCTATTTTATGTCCTACAGACAGATAGGTGATGGGGTTGACAGACAATAGATACATATGTAGGTAGATAGAGACAGAGAAAAAGAGAGATAGATAGATAGATGATAAATAGTGGTAAATGGATAACAGTAAGTAGAGAGAAATAGATGATAGATAGATAGTAGATATATGACAAATAGATGGTAGGTAGATGATGGGTAGACAGATGATAAGTAGATGATAGATAGATAGATAATAAATAGATATAAACATGATAGATGGATGGATAGATAGATGATAGGTAGATGAAAAATAGATGGTAGATAGATGATAAATACAATGATAGATTGATAGATGATAAATAGGTGGCTGGTAGGTGCAAAGATAGATAGATAGATAGATAGATAGATAGATAGATAGATAGATAGATAGATAGATAGATAGACAGACAATAGACAGATGGGTGGATGGACAGATGGACAGACAGATAGATAGATAATAGGTAGATAGAAATAGATGGTAGACAGATGGACAGACAGAAGGTGACAGGCTGTGGCATATTCCAGCTAGCCTGACCCACCAGTCTCCTTTCACATCCTCCCCTGACTCTTAAGACCACACCCGTGCATTTTTCCTTGTCTAGCTGCGGGCTGCAGCCCTAGGAAGCCTGGACCACGCTCAGACACGCCCAGTCGCTGGTGAGTGGCTGGGCACATTGACGCTCTTCAGTACGTTGCCTTCCTAAAAACATTAACCCAGAAGACCACCACAGCGACAAGGGTGGACGATAGACCAACAAGGAAGGAAGAGGTCTCTTGTTCTGATGTTCTAGAAACTACGGGCCAAACCCGCAGTGAGAAGCAGCGATGGAAGATGCAGATTCTGCACATGTGAAATTACCTCTGCCGGTTTGAAAGGGCTGCCGAAGGTGATGTTCTCCTCCACTGTAGCATTCAGCAGCCACGGCTTCTGAGCTGCATACGCCACGGAATACCTGTTCCTGCTGGAGATGGGGAAAGAAGAACAGGACACAGGAACGATGGAAGAGCCGCACTGAGCGGGTGTTTAGAATAACTAGGAAAATCAAAGTTGATAAAGTATCTCAGACCCAGAAGTGGGAACTAAAAGAGAAAAAGAGAAAGGCCACCAAGCTCTATTAAGAAATAATTCAATAAGCCACTTAAATTACAGGGCTGGGAAATGAACCAAAATGTCATCTAGTGTGCAAAATTTGATTCTGCTGTGTTGATGGAGTGTTTGAAGTTAAAAACTGCTAGTAGAAATTTTCCCTTCTAAAATGAGATTCCAGGATTATTAATAACTCACTCTCTTCAAAGCCTTAATATTAAAAGCACTTTAGGTAACTCTGAATGTTTGTGTCAATCTTTAAAAATATGAATTGAAACTATAATTATAGTAAGTGTTTTGACTTAATTACATTAACATATTTAAGGTATAGACAATAGATGAATAGTTCAAAAGAATAATATTTAGAGGAACTCATTTCAATATGGAAGTTTTAGAGTACAATTGAAGCATGTATTTCAAAGCAAGTTGAAATAATTTTGAGCTGATCATTTCCTCCCTTCCATTTCTTTGGCTTACAAATTCTACCAACGATCCAAACACCAGACTTCAGCTGGCAATCAATAGGGAGACACATGTGAGATAAGGAGGAGAGTACGAGGCCGGGGAAGCAAGCAGGTAGCTTACAAGTCAGATTTCCACAGTTAGTTCATGGTCTGTCAGTAACACTGAGGAAAGAATTGTGGTTAAAGGAGATTAAGGTTTGAAAAAAAGAGAGAGAAAAAAGATCATCTGTAAGCATCCTGTCTTGGGGGGGGGGGACACAATGACGTCTATATTCTAGTTGTTTAGGTAAAATCATCTACACAGGAAAAACAGCAGTTCCCAAACTCTGACATGTCTGCCTTCCTTCCCCTCTAGTCTGCGGGGTTATTTTGCTGTTGTTTGCTATTGTATTCTTGATGCTGCTAATTGAAACCCAGGGTCTCAAGCTCGCTAAGCATGTGATTTTTTTTAGCCCTCTCATCACCCACCTCGAAAACTCTATTTGTTTTGAGTTTTTGACTAGCCCTTGGCTCTCCATCTTGACATTGTAGGCAAATAATGTTTGGCTCATAATGAAGGCAAGGATTAATTCCTATTTTTATCTTATGAGCTCTCTCACTTTGTCACTAAAGACAGGGCAAGTTTCTGCCAAAGTAGAATCTAGCAGCATGACCCATTGAGACTAAAACAGTTGGCACAATGAGCCATTTGTCTGCTCAATTTACTCTTTCGAGTATTCATTTATTTATTTTTATTTATCTATTTGAGACAGGGTCTCCCATTGTAGTGCCCTGTGGTTGAGGCCATCCCCTGCCTCAGCCTCCTGACGTTCCCAGACCTGGCTCCATGGATAAGTCCTTTGAGCATCCCGCAAGAGGTTGAGAACCACTGCCGTTGGAATTTTGCTCCACATTTCAGTCAACAGTTGTACACTACCACCAGAACAACAGGATGACCCGGGATCAGAGATTAGAGACCGAGGAAGGAAGTTATTCTTATTAGACGCAGGTTTAAAACGGAAATAATACCTTCTGGTTGCTTCAAAAGAAGGCTCAGATTCATTTACACTGCAAGTATGGCAAATAACATTCATTAATGGAGAAAAATAAACATACAATGAGTATCTGCGCACATCCGGAAGAGATAAAACAAGCATGAAAATATTACACTGCTATATTTACTGAAGTAGATTTTGAAATTCATTTCAAAGACAAACCAGATAAATACTTGTCTTTCACGTCCTCCTTAACCAGAAAATAAGTATTCAGTAAACTTCCAAAAGAGAGATAGTACTGTTATCTCTCATATAAATGTTTGGTTTATACAGTGATTTATTTTCCAGCTTCAACTTTGCTCTAATGAGCTGGGAAAACTGTACGATCACTCTAAAATTGTGTTTCCAAATTTCTCCCTAGCTTTAAAATTTGAATTGAACCAATTTAAATTTCCAATCAACTATCCTGCGAGATGATCAGAAAAATAAAAATACCTTGAGGCCAGCTGTCTGTGAGGATCAAGTACAAAGGTAAGAAAGACAGACATGTATCATTATGTCAAACTGTAACATCCAAGTATAACTCACTACTGTTATGATTCAAACAAAAGTGGAATTTGAGAAATTACATTCAATCATACCCATTTTATAAAGAAAAAAAGCAACTGAAGACAAATATTCTTTATTTGAATAATCTAGATTAAATTTCATTCCATCATTTCAAATCTCGCTAGAGAAAGATTTCGAAAGATCAGAATTCAGGAACCCATGAATGATTTCAAGCTCTGCTATACTAACATAGTTGGAACATAACAATATATAGTCTGTATAGGATGAAATATATGGTTTACATGATCTTGAATGCAAAAAAAAAAAACCAGCCAAGATTATAAAATGTGCTTTTACATTATCAAGCTATTCATTGATTAACAAAATTATAATTACAAATGATAACATTGTTGTCCATTTGGTTCAACCGTAGCTAAGGTTGCAAGTTTCAGCAACCGCAAAGAACTTCCTGGAGATATGAAAATAAAATATCTAGTTCGTTTTTTTCCCCTGTCACTAGCACACATTCTTTATTTCTGTTTTAATTATGGTCAAACCAGACCAACAAATAAATAACTTGGTTATGAGAGCCAGCGTCACCCACATAAATTTCATTTACAGGGAGCTGCCTCTTCGAGGGTAGATGACATTGGGAGGTTCAAACCAAGTCACTGACTTTATTGAGCCACAGGTGACCATGAAGCCAGAAGCAAGGGAGGCAGTGATTATTTACCTTGCTTTCTGCTGAATCCTGCTAACACTTTACAGCGGCTGTCTTGCAAATTTATCCCCTAGGGATAAAGCACTCTCCACTTTTCACAGCTTCCTTCTTTTGCCAATGAGGCTACAGAGGAGAGTTTCAATTCCTGGAATCACCTCCAGCCCTTTCCCTCTCTTAACTGGACTTGCAAAAAGCATCTCTTCTCATCAACTGTATCTTCATTACCTGAGAGGAGTGTGTGTGTGGCTGCATGGGTGTGTGTTACGTGCACAGTCGACTAAATCACGACAGAACTCATCATGGTACAAGATCAGAAAAGCTTCACAACAAGGTGACCCAACTTTGGCATGCTAGTTCTTTGCTCAGCATATCAGTGTCTCCAGACACTGCGAGGTAATCCCCAGGGACAAGAGTCGCTGGGCAACTCTGATGTTCTTAGAAAGCTACGGCCCATTTCTTCATAAGATTCTTATGAGCAGCCTGTTTCGATGGGCCCCCTGAACAAACACAACTGCTCTTTATTACTCTAGTCTACACTACCATGGTTCTTCCTCACTTTACAACCACCATGTGCCAACCCTTCCAACCAGGTGCCAACCGTTCCAAAACATAGACGGTCCCTTGCCTTTTGTGTCTTTCAGGGGTGGCGCATCACATTAGTCTGGCCTACCATCCTCTCTCATCAGATGCCCCATGGGGCCTGGTTTACACTAGATGTGAATAAAGATCATTGAATTTTTAGCCTCTTACAGAGACTTTGGAAAAGAGCATTTGAGGTCTGTTCTCTGAATAGTCAACCCTTAAAGTTCTGTTTGCATTGATGCTTTATAAATTATGTGAATTTCTATAACATTTTTGTATACATGCTTGTGTGTGTGTGTGTGTTTGTGTGTGTGTGTGTGTGTGTGTGTGTACAAGAGGGTACTTGAATTTGTGTGTATGTAGAGGCCCAAGGATGACTTTGGAAATCATCCAGGTTGCTCTACCTCTTTATTGCTTTGCTCTGGGGTCTTCCAGGCTCTATCTTACATTACTACCTGGCATTTTTACATGGGTTCTGGGGATCCAAATTCAGCTTTTTTTGTTTGTGAGGCAAAGACTTTAACCCCTGAGCCATCTGCCCAGCCCTGTAACATTTTATTACAGAATCAATCTTAATTGTTTCTTCGGATGGTTCTCATTTACTTTCAAAACTTTGTCTTCACTATTCCACCTGACCTTATTTTTATCCCAGAAATCTACTAGTTTTTGTTGTTATAAATCTTATTTTTTTTTTTTACTTGTGACATTTAAGGTTTCCACTGACCCATTTTTTAAAATCTGTGCTTCTCAAAGAGGTTCTAAGGCTCCCGACATGGAAAACTTTCTCTCTGGTTCTTCCCTTGGAAGAGTCTCAGATGTGAGACGGGGTGAGAGAAACCAATTAAAAGCACACGTACTTGCTCCAGTGAACTTTTCCTTCCAGAGTCTGCATCTCGCCAAGAATGGCCAGCAGAAGAGATGATTTCCCGCATCCCACTTGGCCCACAATCATGGTCAACTGACCTAGAGAATAAAGCAAAGTATAAGGACAAGACGAGAAGGAATTCCCTCAGCAAAGTGAAATCACAACCAGGCTGGTGATGGTAACCCGGCCCCAGGAAGTCAGATCTACATATCAAGTTCAAGTTCAGCTAGAATTACAGAGTGAAACCTATCTCAAAAAGTCCAACATAATAAATAGGTTTTTAAAAATAGGATACAATGCATGCCCTGCGCAATGTCCAACACACTATTGACCTCACAAAGTCTAGCATTTGCTAAAGGCACTAGGATCCTTGGAGGCAAGGGATTGACAGCCACAGTAGTGTTCCTATGCTTAAGGGGAACACAGGAAAGGGTTCTGGGAAATGCCACTGGGTTCTTGTACGTCACCAGAGAGGAGGGTCCAGAGGAGAGTTTGGCATGCACATTAAAGGATGCTCCGGAGAGGGGAAGGGGAGACACTGGGGGATGGGGAAGAAGAGGGGGTGAGGGATGGGGAGGGAGGGGATGGGGGGTTGGAGGAAAGGAGGGGACCTGTGTACCTGCTAAGTTTGTATGAGTGGAAATAAATAAAAAATAGGATACAAGCAAAATTCATTTGGTAAAGGTTAATGTTTCAAAAGATAGTCTCATGAGCTTTCAAGAGAGAAAGTAATTTAAAGAACTCTTTTTTGAAAAAGATAAAGGAGTAGTGGAAATAATTCAGTAGTTAAAGCCTTTGCCTCACAAGCAATAGGACTTGAGTTTGGACTCCCAGATCCCAGGTAAAAATGCTGTGTGGATATGGTGGTGACCTGTAATTCCAGCCCTGGAAGACAGAGCCTGGGAAACCCCAGAGCAAAGCAATGAAGAGTTAGAATAGTCCAGGATGATTTCCTTGTCAGCCTTGGGTTTCCACAGTGGGTTTCCACTCAAGTGTACACACACACACACACACACACACACACACACACACACACACACACACACACATACACAAAAGCAAACCAACAAACAACTGACACTGTTGGGTAGCTCAGCATTATGTCTTGAAAGCTTTATCAGTGTTCTTCAGGGACATAAAACACTGTTCTCATGTAGTCTTTCTTTGAAAATACTCTCAGGAAAGTTAGGAAGTGGCGCAACTCACCAAGAAAGCAGTGCACAGTCTGCATAAAGGTACAGACTCCGGACCGAAAGGTAGGTTTTGTGATTTCTAGTCATTTCTATGGTGATAAAGGAGTACACAAGTTACCTGGTGCCTAACAGTAATCAGAACTGATGTTTAGATTTTTTTTTCTCCACTTTTCATTAGGCTCAGTTGTCTTAGAAAATTCTGATTGTCAACAATCTAATAAGTTAATAACTTCAAAATTCAGGGTTAGTGTGATGGGTAGAGGCATCTCTGAGCACATGGTGACCAGAGCTCCATCCCTTGAGCAATCATGGTGGAAGGAGAAAGCTGGCTTCTGATAGCTGTCTTATGAATTCCCTGGGTATGTATTACCCCACCATGTCCTCCTTTCTCCAATAAATAAAATAAGCCCAGGAAAATGCATAACAAATGTGTCTTACCGGTTGGAATTCGAATGTCTATGTTGGATAATGTTGCTAGTCCACTGCCCCAGGAAAAATACCCATTTGTCACCTGGGAAATGAGAATTCAAATAATAAATTAGGTAATATAGGGCTAGAAAATAACTCTAGTTCAAACGTGGCTTTTCCTTGAAGAGGTGATATTGAAAAATGCAAGATACAGCAACACATAGCAACAAAATTTGATTTCAAATCATAATCATTTACTGGTATGAATGAAGAAGAAGAAATGAAAAGCGCATCACTCACTGAGTGATACTACAAAGCATGCTAAACGCTGCAATACTTTTCCTTGAATATGTGAGTCTAACATATCATTGACAAGGAAACATTCTTTTAAAAAGAAATCACTTCAAATATTATCAAGAAAAGCTTCCTACACTGATTATTTACTCACAATTGGATAGTCACCAGAATCCTACTAATACAAAATACAGAGTTTAAGTTAATCCAACAAAAGGGTTGGCTAAGTATGAATTCCCTGAGCAATATAGATGGACTGGGATTCATTGATAATAAAAGAATGAGCAAGGAAAAAAATGTCAGCCATCCACAGAGACCACAGCACGCTATGCTCTCCATCTGTTCATTTCAACAAGCTGCAAGTAGACCAGATAGTTTTTGTGGTTATAAGAAAGAGAAATGAAAGGAGACAGATCCCTAGCAAAACCCAAGAATTAGAAGTAAGAAGTAGATAACAGTGTTAGCAGAAAAACCAGGAAAAAAATTGAACCAAAGTTATCACCTGCTTTGCAGTGTGTTTCAAAGCTAGATAAACAAGTTATAGTTAGACGCTTGTGCAAAATGTATTAATGCCTTCCAAGTTGTATCTAAACATAGCCCTAGAGAGTTCTTTGTAAAGAAGTACAGACAGTTTCTCCTTGAAAAGCCTACATTGGAATTTTCCTTGTAAAATATGCATTCCTTTTAAAGTATATAGTGCAGCATATAATAGCCATTGCATACTTTAAAAAAAATTTATCTCCTATGAGGATACAAAGTATTGGTTTCATCATAGCATTTTTGAAACAAATTCTTTTTTGTGGCTCCTCCTAATCTCCTCTCTCCCCTTGCCCCCAACTCCTTCCCTCCCTCCCTCCATTCTGCTTTCAGGCCACATGCACCCCTTGGTCCTTTCCCTCCATCACACAGTTTTATACAAATTAACTATGGAAAAAGGATGGCGCAGAAAGGTAGAATTTCTGCTCACTTTATAAGCATTGACTGAGCCCACCTCAGGATGAGGCAGTGTTCAGACTGGAGTCGTCTACAAAGAATCTGTCAAACGTCATGCCGGCCTCTTTGGAGCTTGGGCCAGTCGAGTACATCAGCCATGGAAAGCAATGAAAGCTCAGGCTGCAGCACGATTCTGCCCAAGACGGACCTGATTGCTAGCAGAATCCCACGGTCAGCCACCTCGTGAGATCAGGGCATCTTTGTGTTTACGCACTATAGTGTCTGCATGGGATAAACAGGCTGACAAGTCCCAGAATTCATTTTCTCACAGAGCACTGCATCATGGGTAAACACCATGCATGACCAGCACAGGCTCATTGCCAAGCAGAGGAGCAGATACAATATATTTTAGAATATACATTGAATGTCAACAGATGCATTTCTGGGCTTAAAAAAAATAACCCCCCATACAGCAGAGGTTCACCTCGATAGCACAAGCATGACCATGTTCATAGCAACACTGTTTACAATAGCAAAGTCATGGAATCAGCCCAAATGTCCAATAGTTGATGAGTGGATAAGGAAACTGTGGTACATCTATACAATGGAGTACTACTCAGCCATCAAAAATGATGAATTACTGGAATTTGCCGGGAAATGGATATCATTAGAAACAATTATATTAAGTGAAGTATCCCAGACCCAGAAAATTAAGCGCCATATGTACTCCCTAATAGGTGGCTCC
Organism: Typhlomys cinereus; assembly: GCA_023101885.1. Classification (NCBI taxonomy): domain Eukaryota; kingdom Metazoa; phylum Chordata; class Mammalia; order Rodentia; family Platacanthomyidae; genus Typhlomys; species Typhlomys cinereus. The sequence continues at coordinate 5,840,161 of JALPQD010000114.1, forward strand.
TAGTAACAAACCCACCCAGCCCACCTAGAGACAGTAATTGCAAGGATTATGAACAGGAGGGATGGGGTAGGAGGGCCACACCAGAAACAAGGAGAGAAGGGACCATGTTACAGCAGGGAAAATAGGCCTCCACCAAGGACCCAAATAAGTAATGAGACATCTGATTAAGTTCACAGACTTTTGTTCCTGATCATTTACTACTGAGGGGGTGTGATCTCACCAGAAGAGGAGGGCATATAGTCTGGCAGATAAAAAGTAACCATTTTGCAAATGGGTGATAGACCCCTCCCTTAGTATGGTTTCCCACTTTTAATACATCTACCTTTGAATGTGCTTTTATCACAAGACTCTAACAGCTTTTTGTCCCTGGCCAGGGGGTAACATACAATGCCCACCAGGATGGAGTGAAGGGCATTGCAGGAGCAGCAAAACTGCAAAAGAAAATCAACAAACCACAATCCAGAACTTCAGAGACTCTATATCAACCACCTAGAACTAGGCCAGCTTAGTCTCTCCCCATCTTGAAGCTCAGGGAAATTTGCGGAAGAGGGGGCGGTAAGAGTGTAGGAGCACAAGGATGGGAGGAGCAATGATATGTAAGATACTCTATACTAGTTAGGGCTGAAGCAGTCATAATTGGACTTTGCATGCCCTGCGCATTGTCCAACACACTGTTGACCTCACAAAGTCTAGCATCTGCTAAAGGCACCAAGATCCTTGGAGGCAAAGGATTGGCAGCCACAGCAGTGTTCCTATACCTAAGGGGAACACGGGAAAGGGTTCAGGGAAAGGCCACTGGGTCCTTGTACGTCATCAGAGAGGAGGGCCCAGAGGAAAATCAGACATGCACAAGAAAGGACTCTCTGGGAATTGGGGCGGGAGGCACTGGGGGATGGGGAGGGAGAAGGGTGGGGAGGAGGAGCAGGGGGTACGGGGGGGGGGAGGAAGAGAGGGAACTGGTGTACCTAATAAGTTTGTATGAGCTGAAATAAAAAAAAAAAAAACAACAGAGTGAGAACACACCCAAGAGCAGAAAACTATGAAATATAGTTGTTGGAAATAAGAAACAGAGGCAGCTGGTGGCAAGATGAAGATATTGTGTCTCAGTTGGAGAAGCCTTCAGGGTGGGGTGTTGAGTGACTTTGACACTCGGAGGGCACAGAGGTAAAGCTGGGGCAAAAACAGAGGGTCGTGGAAGAACACCAGTGTGAAGATTTGAGAGCCCCACAGGGTACCCCTGAGATGCCAGAGGACTGAAATATTATGTTACAGAGAGACAGAAAGTAGTGGGGAGGCAGTAGAGATAGTTGAGTGGCTGTTGTGGGTTTGGGAAATGATACTAACGAGTGCTTTGGGAGGGGATCTCTGAGGCGTCCTATGGTCACCAAGGTAGGAGAGAAGGAATCTGTGGCTTGGCCAAGCTGGGTCTTAGGGACATTTTCATCTCAGCTCTCAGTAGCCTGTTGCAGAAGGTATGGACAGGCTCACCACAGAGAAGTCCTAAAGAAGGAGGAGGAAAATGAGGGGCCCAAGTTTTGATGAGGTTAAGAAGAGCCACATGTGCCCGGATTCTCGATGGGAAGGCCAACAGTGACCATGGGCAATATATGTGAGGTCTCAGCAGCCAGCTCTCACACTTGACACGTGATGTATAAACTGGCAAAAACACTTTGTAAAACAATTTTCCATTATCTAGGAAAGTTGGGGACCCATATACTCTAAAACTCAGCCATTGCTTATAATGACTCTGGACTTTAAAAAAAAACACCAGAATCTCAAAACCACCAAAAATAGAACATAGAAATTCTGGTAGAGTCCTGTAATAGTTCATTGGGACACGATGCAAATGAACTACAGCTTCACCCTGCAGTGTTATCGGAAGTAGCAATGTTCCACATGCTTAGCTACCTAAGCAAACTGAGAACAGTACTCTTTAAGGAGGCACATGCCCGCCCTGGAGGGCAGCCAAGGACAAGGTGACCATCAAAGCGACAGAGGCAATGAGTCTCCAGAGGAACCTAAGACAGACTTGCAGATGTGAGTTGGGGGCATTTTGGAGGCAATTGACAATTCAAGCATGCACTTTCCTCTAATGCGCTGTATGTCACAATAAAATGTGCTTCAGAGAGATAAAGAAGTGATTACAACTTAGAAGATTTTGCTATAAATATAATCCTGGAGCTTGACAGTCAGCCTTTTGAAAAAATGCCCCCCCCCCAACCGTCAACTCCGGTCTTTCTTTCTTTTTTCAATGCACAGAGTGTCATTTTGGAGGAAGTCAATCATGGTACCTACTTTTTACTTTCAAAAGGAAAACTGAATGTAGTAAAGTGCATTAGAAAAAGCATGCTCTTAGATGCCTGCAATACGGAACAAAAATTTCAATTAAAAAAAAAACTTGTCTGGGCTCATGGTTCTTGTTCTTACTATTTAGCATCTGGACTTACTTGGGAAGTAACAATAAAGAGCCCTTTGGATTTAATCTATTCATAGTCACACCAAGCTTGCATATTATAACTGCCTAGGGTATGGTTAGAACCATGTTTTAAAAAGATGTCCATATCTCTGTTCTATGTTTTATGAGCTTTCTAAGGGACTGTAGAGTGTAGCTGAAGTTAGGGACAGTGAGAGCTCTCTTTAACATTCATATGTGACCTGGTCATCACATCGTCTGCAGAACGGTTTAGGCCAGGCTTAGACTGATGGCAGAAGTAGGGTTAGTGCAAACTTACTGTGGGATATATAGGTTAAAGTACTGAGAGAGAGAGAGAGAGAGAGAGAGAGAGGAGTTAAAGAGGCCTCTGACTCTGTTGTCCAGGCCTCTGAACCCTCCTCTCTCAAATCAGCCTGGACAGTTCAGGAAGTCGGATAATGCAGTTTCTAAAAAGGTGAATTTCTAAGACTAACGATAAAATGTCCAGAAGCCCCTCATGGTTGCAGGACCTGCTAGAAGCTGCACAGGGCCATCTCCTTCCCAAGACTTGCCCCAGGCATTAGCCTCCCAGCTGAGCTCTGAAAGAATGCCAGTTCTGCTTGAATTCGGCCTATGTACACGAGATGGCGGACAGCATAAAGACCAAGTCTGAGGTAAGATCCAAAGTCCTGGGGAGCTGGACAAAGACATAGCACACTGACTTTCTTCCAAGGTGGAACAATGGCTGTCCAGTGTATTCCTTTACAAGTTGGATTCACAACACCGGTGTTTTCTACGGAGCAGTGTATGCACAAGCACTAGCCGATATGCGCTGGATGCAAGCTTCTCCCGCAGGGCCAGAAGAAAAGCTTGTTCCCCAGGTCGTAAGTATACAGTGGGAGCAGAACCTAAGCAAGAACTCAGACTGAGAAACTGATTGCAATTATATTGTCAATACTGCAAAGATTATGACCCCTATGGAGACTTTAAAGACATGCGCATGAAAGGTGAACATGCACGAGCCTAGTGGTCTCAGAAGTCTGGAGATAACTAACCTTTATGGCAATGTCCTCTGTCTCTGTGGGCCGTAGGCGCCGCGATTGCTCGTAGCTGTCCAGGTGATATCTCCCAGGCTGCTTCCTGTTGATGGGCTTCGACGGCTGCACCCCAAGTGGAAGAGAACAGAAGAAATTTCATGAAAAATAAAACCCTGAAAATTCACGGAACATCCACCCACATGAATACATCGCTTAAATTCCAACCAAACAAGCAAAAGACATGACACGTTTTCATCTTTGCAATGGCTTCTCTGAAGGAGCAAAAATGGAGAAATATTGAGCCAAAGCTGTGACGTCTTCTGTGAAAACAAGATGAAGAAGTGACTCTTTCAAATGAAGACAACGAGGGCACTGACGAGGTCTGCCCAGGGACAGGGACAACTATAACTAGACGATAGAAAGTCTCACGCATGACCAGCAGGTGATCAGATTAACTCGGATCACAGTAGAATCTGCCTGGCAGACCTGTCAACCTGCAGACATTCTAATATGTTATTGATCATCTTTTAGAATTCCTGGGGAGCTGAAACCTAAGCCCCTCACATAAATCACATAGAGCCACGGAGCATCCACGGATTTAATGCAAATGGAATAAGGAAAAATACCTAGGATTTTCCTTCCCTCCTCCCCTCCCCCTTCCTTCCTTCCCCCCTCCTTTTTCCTCCCTCCTCCTCCCTCCGTTCCCTTCCCCTTCCCCTCCCCTTCCCCTTCCCCTTCCCTCCCTCCTTCCCTCCTTCCTTCCCTCCCTCCCTCTTTCTTTCCTTCCTTCTTCCTTCCTTCCTTCCTTCCTTCCTTCCTTCCTTCCTTCCTTCCTTCCTTCCTTCCTTCCTTCTTTGGCACAAACGTAGGTAGTATTTCACAGGAATCCCTGAGTATTCTAGGGTCATCTGTTCTACCTCAGACATTAGAGTACTCTTCCTAGCCAGCAGACCGAAGTACCTATTACTGAGAGAAGCACTGCTACTATGGGAGCCCTTATTCGTTTAAATGAATGTATTAAGTCACAGCCAGATCTTCTCAGCCCTTAGTCCTAATCGCACATCGGTTGAGATAAATGTCTAAAAAGAAGGTATAAGATTTAGCTCTCTAAACATCCAATTTAGAAAATGCCAAGAGCCAGCCTGGAGGATAACTCAGTCAGTAAAGTACTTGCGAGACAAGGAGGAGGTCCTTGGATGTCCCCGGAACTTATGTGTAAAAGGTTGGGTTGGTGGCACATACTCATGAACCCAGGGTTATGGGTGGGTGTGGGTGGGTTGTGCGTGGGGGTTAATGAGACTGCAGGATCCCCGGGCCTCTCAGGCCAGTCACCCTGGTGTATCTGGTGGGTTCAGATCAATGAGAGATCCTGTCTTTTAAAGGAAGGTGAAGAATATATAAGGAATGATACCAAGGTGATATTCTGGCTTCTACATGTACATGCATACATGGACTCTACGTGGCCACATGTGCACCTACACACACACACACACACACACACACACACACACATATATATATACAGAGAGAGGCAAAAGCTCAAAATTAAGCTAGTAATCAGTTATCTCAATTTGAATTCTTACTGGTGTCATTTAAATATCTCATAGAAATGAAGAGAGCTAAATGGAAACAATGCTAAAACTGTTGCTATGACAGAAAAGCAAAGGGTTCTGTAATTGTGAAACTTTAAAAAAAATGGAATTTCAGGTTTCATGTTTTGAAACATCTGCTGAGTTCTGGGAATGGCCACAAAATAATCAGTAATTTAATCCAAACAAGTTACGGCTTTTCTATCCATGAAAAAGCCCGACAGAGTCCATCAGACTAGTACAGATAGCAAGGCCAATATTTCATGTAAAGAAATTCACAGTCCAAAACTGCACAAAGAAAACTGACAGCAAAATACTGTCATGGTTTGAAATTTGGGCTGTTCCCCCACAGGCTTAGGTGTTTGAATCATTAGTGGCTTGGGAAGGTCATGGCACCTTTAAGAGGTGGAGCCTTGCTGGAGGAAGACAGTCACAGGGGGTGGGCCTTGAGCATACACCCCCGTTCCTGGAGAGGTCTGCTCTAGCAGTGACAGTCTAGCAGTGGTCAGCCACCAGGATGGATGTGATCTAGCCCTCCTCCAGCTTCTGCCAGCCAGCCAAGCCGTTGCCACCATAGCAGACTATACCTTCCCTCCGGAACCGTAAGCTAAATAAATCTCCCTTTTCTCCCTTTTTAAGTTGCTTGTCTTTGGGTGTTTTCTCACAGCAACACAAAGAGTCACCAGTACAAACACCATCTCGGGTTTAGTCACACTAGAAGAACTGGACATGTGTGAATTTTCAGAAAGAGTCAATACGTTTGTGTTGATGAATTTCTACGTTGGTTGCTTTTTCCTTTCTGCAGCCCTCACAGACAACCCCAAAGTGCCGCCACTTGGGATGAGCCCATTTTTCTCACACAGATCTACTCCTGGATCCTCATATCCCTGGGGTCTTTGGTTCTGGGGTAAGATTGCCCCCAATGGTCCATGAGGAATGACTCCATGCTCCTCGTGAAACTTGGATGAGGGTGAGATGTGGAGACTTGTTCACAGGGCCTTGGGCTGCAGCTCTGTGGATGTAACCCCAAGAGGCTTGGCTTGGGCACATCGCTAATTCTCCTCGGAGATTCTTCAGCCAAGACTACTTAACTCTAAGCTGGCACAGAACACAGAGCGTCTCAAGGAGGGGCTGCCATGGGCGGTATTTCCACACACAGGGCTTCGTCTACTGTGTGGCAGAAGGCTTCTCCTCTGTGCTTTGACCCATTCTTGGTGATGAATGACCTGGAAGGGCCGCTGGAGCCCAGTCTGGTTTCAGTACCCTGAAGACACTGGACACATCTAAAGGAGATTCTCTTTTTGCTTCCGAAAACCTTTTTCTCAGTTCAATTTTTCTTCTCTCATCGCATGCAAAACAAAAATTCTTCAGCATTCTCCGACTCCACAAAGAAGTTGACTTTCCCCCCTCCTCTCTCTATCTCTCCTCTCTCTCTCTTTCTCTCTTTCTCCTTCTTTCTCTCTTCCTTTGGCATCCCTGAAAGTTGTCTGAAGACTGTTTCTATCAAGAATCTGACTTGTCTCCAGTCTGAATAATAGACTCTCTTCCGTGTATCTTTTTACTTCTGCCTTTGTCCGCTCAACGGCAGTTAAGTTTTTAGACACTTCGTTATGACTGTATAGAGCAGCATGCACAGTAGGTCCTTCCCAGACACAACCACACCTGATCAATGAAACAACATAAAACAAGATCTTTCCTCTAAAACATCTTTAAAAACATTTTTTAAAAAAGTGATTGAAAATAGTAAGTTTACATATAGCCAAGTGGCTGTCTTGACTAATTTTTTTTTAGTAGTTTTAAGCACAATGTGAAGAAAAATGAACACAGATTGAGCTCCTGGCAAGGATTTTCTACTGTAGGCAGGAAGCTGGATGGTAAATATTTTCATATTTTCCAATAGTTACAAAACCAATAGTGATTTATGATAACATGACTCATTTTGGAATAACATCTATCTGCTTCACGCTTATGAAACATATGTGTGATTTTTACAGAATTTCTTCAAAAGTTTTCAGTAGCACCTTTGTACCTTTCACAAAAGTGCTTTTCTTTTCCTTGTGAGTGATGAGGTGGGTGTGCGTGTTCATGTGTGTATGGGTATGTGTGGTGAGGGGCTAAATGTGTTTATGTGTGTGTGTGTGTGTGTGTGTAGTGACAGGGATGCACATGTGAGTGTGTGGGGTCGAGGGATGTGTGTGTTCATACATGTCTGGTGGGTATGGTAGAGGGTATATACGTGCAGTGATAGAAAAGATGAGAGCTGCCACTCTGGCTTCTGGCATCGAGTACAAGGAGGTAGGGAGTCTGGAAACCAGATGAAAACACGCGACAAATGGCTGATCCCCACTGCATGGAACACACCCCAAAACAATATCGACTGCTTCCAGACTCTACGGAGTTACTGAGTAAATATTTGTACCAAAGATGAGTGAGGACTCAAGTTTAAACCCGGCTCTGCCCTTTATTAATCTTTCAACTTTGCACAAGCCATGAGAGCAGGCAACATCAGTATGTCCAGATGAAGCTAAAAGCAGGTAAGTTACTGTAAAATACAAAGCGAGTCAAAATACCTAACACTAAAAGTATAGTATAACCAAAGGTACCCTCAGAAGGTGGAATAGGCTAGTAAGTTTATTTTGTTTTATTTTTATATAAAGCTTAGAGCAAATTATCTTTCAATTTATTTTTTTAATCCAGCACATGTTTTCCTTCTACAATAACTCTTCCATGATGTAGCTTCATATATTTTGGACTGGTTTTAGACATGTGAATTTTTTTTTTTTTTTTTTTTTTTTTGTAGTAAGAAGCAGGTAGTTGTTTTGCTTGGTAGAGATTAAGATAAGTAGAGCATGCCCTTTCTTTCCATTGCGCCCTCACTGAACCATGTGTTGACAGCTGTCACAGCAAGATGATCACTCACCACGCCAGGGTGCTTCTTGCAGGACTCAAAGGGCAGAGCGCCCTCCCCAGTCCGCCAGCTGTCATCACCAATCTCATCACTCAAGAGAAACTCATTCAGCTTCTGAACACTGCAAAAAAGCAAAGGGCAAACACAAAATAAGGGAGGAAATCACCCGTACTGAGGTCAGGCACAGTGGCTTTGACACCTTAAAGCTCAGCATTTAGGAGCTGAGGCAGGAATATTACCATGAATTCAAAGAGACCCTGTCTTGAAACTAATAAAACTGACCACCAACAAAAAAATATGACTGTAAACAAACACCCCCCCATATCAGTACCAAGGTGATCAGGCTGCCTCTGAGAGACATTTCTGGAATGGCGTGAAGGAAACCAGACACCCCGAATCCCTTAGGACTGAGTTATTCTTGAGATATATGAAAAAACAGATCCACGGGCCATCCTGAATCCAATCAAATTTCCTTTATATTGCTTTTGCTTTTGCAATTATATCTCTCTGTAAATCCAGTGAAGATAGACGAGACCCAGAGCGGCATAGCTACAAGCAGTCATACCAGTGCAAGCCATGTCCATAGCTCTGACTTTATTATCACACACCCATGGGAGCTCTTCCACGGCTGTGCTACCTGTGGACATCACACATATCTTCTAAACTGTCAATCAGAGGGGCCCCCAGAGTGTTGCTACTCAAGTGTGGTCCAGGGCAGAGCTTGGGAGAAACAGAGATGGATGAGAATATGCATCTGAACAAGACCTAGAAGTGCTCCCAAGAGTGCTCACCCAATCTTCTCATGTAGATGCTCCCAGACCAACGGCATGAGATCAGGCGCCAAAGTAAGGAAATGGAAAGAATGCTACTAGGGGTTGGAAATACTTTTTCGTAAATAAAATGGCATCCTCGAGAAATCCTTTAAGATCCAGGGCTAGAGAGATGGCTCAGGGGTAAAGTCTTTGCCTCTGGGGACCTGAATTCAGATCCCCAGATTCCATGTAAAAAATGGACATGGTAGAGGCCTACAGTTCAGGTCCTGGAAGGTGGAGTCTGGGAAACCCCAGAGCAAACCAATAAGGAAGCACCCTTGGGCCTCCATAGGCACACACACTGAACGGCTTCCTAATATGTACATGTACACACGCGCACACACACACACACACACACACACACACACACACACACACACAACAATCTTATAAGTTTCAAAGATAAAGACATGAGATTTTTGCATGGTAAGAATCTGGAAATGAATGAGTTTTCTGGGTAGGTACAGCCTGAACTATAAGAAGGACTGAATCTGATAGCAAACTAGAAAATATATATTCAATATGAAAGGTTTACTTATTTTCTAACTTCATTTGACCTAATAACCAAGCTCAGTGCTATTTTTTGTTTTTTCTTTGTTTTTTACCAGTTAGATAAACAAGTCTGTTTTTCTCACATACTCATAAATAAATCTAATTTAACTCAGTCTGGTTCCCACGGTCTTTAAGTGCTCTGGCTCTGTATGCCATGGAGACATAAGATGGACAGTGGCCATCGGGGCTGCCCAATTATAAGCTTCCTAACTTTAGCCAGGGAACAAGATAGAGTCACTGTCTAAAGACAGTTTTGACTTGCATTGAATATTTGTTAGTCGCATCTGGCTGCATAGACCAGAAAGCCACTGCATTCAGAATGTCTAATGAAATGACATCTTATCTCTCTTGAAATGGCAGGTAATGTATGCAGATTGCAGCTGGCCATTCTGTCCCTGTGTCTCCCCATCTTAAAGCTCAGGGAAATTTGCAGAAGAGGGGGCGGTAAGATTGTAAGAGCCTAAAGATGGAGAGGAGCAACGATATGCAAGATACTCCACACACGTTAGGGCCAAAGTAATCATACTAGGACTTTGCATGACCTGCACAATGACTGACATATCATTGACCCCCCAAAGTCTAGCATGGATCACAGGCACTAGGATCCTCAGAGGCAAGGGATTAACAGCCACAATAGTGTTCCTATATTAAAGGGGAACACAAGAAAGAGCTCTAGGCAATGCTACTGAGTCCTTACAACTCATCAGAGAAGAGGACCCTAAGGGAAGTTTGACATGCACACTAAAGGATGCTCCAGGGATGGAGGGGGGAGGGGGGAAGGAAGGGGAAAAGGGAGGAGGGAGCAAGAGGATCTAGGGAGAGGTGGAGGGAGGGAGGGGATGGAGTACCTATTAAGTTTGTATGAGTGGAAAAAATAAATTAAAAAAAGAAAAGATATGGATTGAAAGAGCAGGGACTTGTCAGTCATACGGATAACTGTTGCGCAAGCTGGCTCACACAAGGAGAAGTACCCAGGCCGGGCTCATCCATAGATCAGGCCCAGCAGTGCCTGGTACACATTACAACATGGATGCTTGCTCTGTGAGTCAACGAAGAAACAAACCAATGATTCACACATTAACGCTGGTTGCTTTCATTCCCTTTTTCTCTTTTTTAGTACATGTGCAAATCTTGCTGAAGCATTTAGAGAATAAAGAACCTGTAGTCTTGCTGAATGTTAGAAGCAAGGATTCTTGAGCTCACTGGGGCTGGGAAGAACTCTCTCTTCTCTGGGTACTTTGCTCACTTTGTTCACAACAAACACCGAAGAAGCCACATGCTCACCCTTCTCTGACCCTCTTCATTCTCCTCCCTAGGCCGCCTGGCTGAAGGCTCCTCATCCCATCACCTTGCCAGTGTTTTCCATGTGCTACAGGTATGTCTCTCCCATGAGACTAGAACTCTGTCAAAAGCAAAGATTTTCATTTTCTGAAACTAGCTCTGTGTCTGAAACGTGGCATTGCGATTCCACAAGCAGCATGTGTGGGCGCACGGTGACAGCAAAAACATTCCCTGTTCCAACGAGTTCCTTTCGGGAATCAGGGAGATAATGCAGCTACAGAAAATGCACAAATGCTGACCAAGGATGAAGCAACTTCCACTGTGCTGCCAGCCACGCTCTTTAAATGCAGATTTCCTGACGTGACAATCCTCTTCATCATCATACGGCACATCTCTGTCTCTCAGCATCTTGAATGCCACCTGCCAGCTTTTTTCCTTGCTACATTCCATATTAGAATCTTTGTTGCATCTGTTCAGAGCTACTTTTAGACCCCTGACTCCACTAAGATGTCTTTCCTATCTGCCCCTTCAGCAGTTTTCTCCTGTTGGTAAAATTCGCTTTCCATTTTTTTCCAAAGTAATCAAGTGCTCCTTATCCCTTCAGAATCAGAAAGGAACCGACAAGCCAGTTACACCACCGCTAACCAGGCAGCCTCTCTTTTCTATCAATAAACCTTAAGCACCTTCCTCTAATCTGTGTGCGACTTTACAGTAACAGGTTGGGATTAACTTTCTGTCTTTGCCTCTCCAACTGAACAACTAGCGGACTCCCTCCTGTCTACCCATCTTTCCTCTGGCAGTCTCTACTGCCTACCTATGTACCAGAAGCATTCACCAATGAATGCTGGGGCATGGCGTGGAAATAGATAAGATGGTTATAAATAAGTACTATGGAGATTTGAAAAAACATACACCATTGTCATAGTTAAGTACAGGTGTCTACTTAACTGTTGAGGGTTTGAGCTCTGGGCACATTTGTAGAGAATTAGTGGTTGAGTTAACTCCAGAGCAAACATGCAGGAGATTGTCTAGCTGCTGGGGAAGGCCCAGCCCATGGCGAGTGGGACTAGGCCTTGGAATAAATCACGAAGAGCTGGTTGAGAGAGTTGACATCCTTCTGTTCACTTGGCCAGACATGCTGGTCTGGCAAGTAAGGATTGTCCATCTCCCAGTTGTTATGTGGTGATGGTGTGGCCAGTTCCCTCAGTCCTGGTGTTGGTCTGTGCTCTCCCATCAAGTTGGACTGAGAACTGTAACCAAGAATCATAAGAGAGAATAAACCCTTGTTCCTTAAGTTATTTGATGGTCATTTATCAGCAACCATGCAGGTGAACTGAAACAACCATTTAGGCAATGCTTTGAGTCTTTTCTATGCATCTATCTTTTTTTTAAAATTTTTTATTATTATTATTTATTCAACTGTGCGCATGTGCGTGCGCGTGTATGTGTCTGTGTGTGTGTGTGTCTGTGTATGTGTAGAACCACGGACGAATTCGCGAACCACCATGGACGCCTCCACCTCCTTCTGTCCTGGGATTCACAGGTTCCACCCTACCAGGACCAGAAGCGCAGGCCGCCCCCGCTTCCGCCTGGCGTCTATACGTGGGATCTGGGATCCAAACTCAGGACTTTCCGCCTGCAAGGCAGAGGCTTAACCCCTGAGCCACCTCTCCAGCCCCTCTATGCATCTATCTTATCCACCAGCAGCAAGTGATGTTTTGGTGTTCACATGATGAAGGAGAAAGCAGAGCTACATAGACAACCAGGCAACATGCTGAAAGGTGGACAAAAAGTATTCTGGGTCTAGAATTGGAAAGTAGGTGTATTTGATAACCATTGATTGTTCTCTTGCCTCTACCACCATGAAGTTCAATATTTCAGTAGTTCCTCTTCTGTTGAGATCATGTGCAAGATGCCAGCTTTAGATGCACATGTTACATTTTCATATCCCAATTGTTACTTCCTTTGAAAACCCTAAACAAGAGTTGTATTGGAAAGGATTGTGTGGCCAGCATTTCCACGGCTGTTAAATGAAGAAACTTCCCAAACTGAAATGCAGAGACCTGGCCACAGAGTAAGCAGGTTTGGCGATCCCTAAGAGTAACAATTCATTTGACCGAAGGCAAGCTAGGAGGCCAACCAAGCAGAAATTTCTTCCGGAGGAACATGAAAGAAGGAAGGCAATAGAGTTGATTTGATTTGATTTTCCCCAATAAAATGCAGGATCTACTTTGTAACTTTTTCCTCTTGGCAAATAACATCTTCGGATGTAGATATAACATTGCACATCAAATACCAGATACCTAAGCACAAATGATTATGGTATTCTCCTTCAGAAAGGCAAAACACATAGGCTATTTCTTATAAACAAAACAAGGTCGGTAAGTAATTCAAAAGTCACTCTTATTCAAGGCGTTTTGTTTGTTGGTGGGGGTGGGTGGGTAGGGTGGTGGGGAGACAATCTCATATAGCCCATGATGGTCTTGAACAGGACACAGCTCCTGATCCTCCTACCTGCCTCCACCTCCCCAAACTGTGATTACAGGCACACACTACTGTGCACATATGTCACACATATCAAATCTGTAAGCAATGTCGATTGTTCCTCATTCTTTTTTACAGCATGGACTGTAACAGTTCACCATTTTATGCCCAGAAAATTCAAATGGAATAGAATATTATAGGCTGCATCCAGACAACCTGAATCCCATTTCCCTTTCTCTTCCATTTTTGATAGAGATGATAGATAGCTAGATAGCTAGACAGACAGACAGACAGACAGACAGACAGATAGATAAGTAGATAGATAGGTGATAAATAGACAATAGATAGATTATAGATGGAGATAGCTATAGAGACATTGTGTGTGTGTGTGTGTGTGTGTGTGTGTGTGTGTGTGTGTATAACAAACCCAATGTGTGCCTCAAATACAATAGGATTCAAACTTTAAAAAGAAAACATAGAGCTTTTCTTCATGGCATAGAATTTTTCTCTAGTGAAGAAATGTCCAGGTTTGTTGCACACATGTATAACAGAAACTTGGAACTTGGTTTCAGCTCATTCTAACCCAGTAAAGTTCTGAATGCACTTAAAGCACAGTGGATTCCTCAGGATGTCCCTGGTGTTAAAGAGATTTCAGAATCAGCTGACCCAGTCTCCCATTCCACACAGCCGATTCAGCTTGCCACCCGCCAACTGGCATCCGAGGCTTGTCATGGGTTCCCAGGCATAGACTAAATGCCAAGCTCAGTCAATACTGGGAAAATGCTTGATTGGGTTCCGGGAACCAGTACACACTGGGAAAGTGGGTTGGCCTCTCCTCTCAACCAGTCCTGTCTGTAGAACACACAAATCAACTGCTGAAAGTCATTTTTGAGAAATGAGATTTTCATAAGTGATTCTATTTGGCCTATGGCTCAGGAAAACCTGGCCCAGAGCCCTAAAAACCACACTGGTCTTTATCAAACTGGCAAATGTCTTTTCTGTAGGAGAGAGAAAAAGAGAGTGCTCCCCATCCTCCTGTGGACTAGGAAATGTCCACTGTGGAGTGAGGGCAAATCGTCCATTGCACTCATCTCTTTCAAATCAACTCCCTTTGATGTTGGGCAGCCTCCTGCATTCCAAGGACTTATCCGTTCTAAGTTAGAGACTGTGCTTTATCTCCACTCCCAGGGCCAAATCAGATGTCCATCATACAGCGAGCAGGAAGGGGAGGGCCCACGAGGAGTGGAGAAAAGGAAAATAAGGCTGGAAATAGCAAGACTCTGGCCGTTTGTCAGTTTTATTGTTTGCGGTGGCTTTCTGCCCCAGAGCACTGCCTAATTTGGAAGTGAGGCTCCAAAGCCCAAGCAGAACAATAAGGAAGGAAAAGAAGAGGGTACTGAAGCCAGAGGGCCTGAGCTCTAGACCCTGACAGCTTCCAAACTATTAATTGACCCAAAGACAGGACTGAGACTATGTGCTGAAACCCCCCCTCCACCCTCCATCAGAGTTTGATCCCTCGCAGGACGACTTATATGTGCTTTATTTTCTGGTAATGAGTCACTGGTAAGTGCTTGTAAATGCTCATCTAAAGCTACTGCTTTGAATATTAACGGCTGGCTTTCTCGATGATGTGCAGACACACGGCGGGGGAAGGGCTGATGCATTTTGAAAACCCAAGCTGCAATCATTCTGCCTCTTGGCCAATGTCAGCGCTACACTCTGTACATCACAGGGCTCCACTTTCCCGTCCTCCTCCAGTGTTGTGACATTGAGGCATCTCTCTCCACGGTCAGATACAAATGTGCTAATGACTGTTCGTGAAACACATGGAGAATTTACAAGATGCATGAAGATCGCGCAGCCCAAGCCAAACGCCACTCAAAGCTGTCTTGCTGGCCATAGAGTCCGGGACAGCAGAGGCTGGCACAGGGCTGTATCCTGTGATCTGATAGCACCCTTATTAATAACAGAAATAAAAGTGAGGAAACAGTCCCTGTCATAGCTCGGCTCCTTTCACAGATGTGCATCATAGGAAGTCACAAGTGTGGAAACTCTGCAGAGGGATGACTCAGTGGCTCTGTGCATCTTCCTATGAACAGCAACTCTGAGCTTGGATGATTCCACTGTTGCATCTGACTGAAGTTAAACTTGGTGACCTGAGTTCGATCCCCAGAAGCCCACAGGGTAGAAGGAGATAATTGACTAATTTACTTCCAAACATTGTCCTATGACTTCCACCCATACACTATGGCGTATGTGCATCTCTCTCTCTCTTTATCTCTCTCCTCTCTCCTCTGTCTTTCTCCTTCCTCTACTACAAATAAGTGAATAAATATTTTTTAAAACTCTGAAGGAAAAAAATGTGCATTCTGGGCCAGCAAGATGGTTTAGCAGGCAAAGAAGCTTGCGTACAAACTTGGCAACCTAGGTTCAATTCCTGGAGCCCACACGGTGGAAAGAGAGAAACCACTTCCAAAAAGTGTCCTCTGATCTCCACACACTCATCCTTTCTCTCTTTCTCAACAAATAAGAATATATAGTTTTGAAAAAAGATATGCATAGTGCCGGAAACCAATATCACTTCTAGAAATGCTACCAAAGCAAACCATCAGAGAGAAGTGAGAGCAGCAGAGATATTCATCTCAGTGTTTCCATGCTTGGGAGAAAACAGAAACACTTCAAATGTCTACTAAAAACCTGATCATTGGGCTGGAGAGGTGGCTCAGGGGTTAAGCCTTCGCCTTGCAGGCGGAGGGTCCTGAGTTCGGATCCCAGATCCCACGTATAGACGCCAGGCGGAAGTGGGGGCGGCCTGCGCTTCTGGTCCTGGTAGGGCGGAGCCTGTGAATCCCGGGGCAGAAGGAGGTGGAGGCGTCCATGGTGGTTCCCGAATTCGTCCGTGGTTCTACACATACACATACACAGACACACGCAGACACACACACGTGCACATACACACACACTTGCGCACAGTTGAATAAATAATAATAAAAAAAATTAAAAAAAAAACACCTGATCATTAAATAAATTAGAATATTTCCAAAGAACAGCCTATCCCGGGGCCCCTTAGCATCACATGCTGTGAGCCTTTAATGCGGGGAAAGTTGATATAAACAATAAGTAAAATAAAGGAGTCAAAAGCACCTGAAATACCAAACTTTTTAAATACTTATTCTTTATGAAATAAATAAGATACTAAAAGTAGCATACTCTATTGTTCTAATAGTAGTGCTTTCTCTGAATAGCAATTTTAATTTTTTTATAACTTTTCCAAAATTTGCTACCAGAAGCACATATTACTTCTTTAGCTAATAGGAGATGAAACCAATACGCAATGACATCTTAGTGTATACCTTATGGTGGAGGCAATGAAACCAATACACAATGACGTCTTAATGCGTACCTTATGATGGCTTTGACGGCAAACCTGACCACGGTGGACAGAAGGAACAAAGGTGTGACGAGGATGTGGAAAAGAGAGAGGGAGGCAAAGGCCTCTGCAGGTTTCAGATTGTTCCCACTGGCGTACGCATGCGTCACAAAAGTCTGCACAAAGAAAGGGTATCTTTAGAGAGGGTGAGAGAAAGCTGCCTACGCAGCCACACTCAACTTGACAAACCTAGCAGGGACTCACTATCAAAACCTTCATTGCTACTATGAAAAAGAATGACTTTGCCCCAGACTCCATCACCACAATGTCAAGTTCATGATTGGTGAGCACAGTGATTTACACATAATCCTAGGAGTACCTTTGTGAGAGAGTCAAGGTGGCACCTATGTGCAGAGTAAGAAAACTCACTTCTGTCAAACCCCGGTGCAGGCAGAAGAATCTGGTGAGGGAACTCAGAGTTCTTAGTAACCAGACAGACCCTTTCCAAACAACCAAGGCTCAAGCACGTCCCAATATGTAAGGGTCCCTGCTGCGGATCAGCACCGAAATTCCAGCAACAGTGTCCAAAGAGGACATGTTTACATTCTAAAAGTTAGACCAGGTGTTGAGTTTGTTATTTTAGCAAGAAATAAAATCATTTACCATGTCCTGATTGTCAACCTAACAGTTGTTCTAAGAATGCATGGGAACCAGGATATCTGGATGAGAACAGTTACTTCCATCCATATTTCTTCCTTCCCAACCTCCTCCACCCCCTGTCCCCAGGACATTTGCTTGTGTCTATGAGTGTTTTTGATTGTTGTGGTAGGTAAAAGCCATTGATAAGGCTATGTATTCTCATGCAAAGTGAAACCCCTTTCAGTAAGCATTATCTGAACCTAAATGTCTATAATGTCATAGCTGGGAAGCCCTTGTAGAGGAGGAGAAAGATTGCAAGGGAAACTACAAAGAAGGAACGCTGGGAGGGAAGAAACATACATGGCCACCCATGTAATCTTGTCCATAAATCATTCATGAGCGCTGAATTGGTTCTGTTTCTAAAAGCAAACAAGAAAAACAGTGTCTTACGGCCAGCACCGCTGCGATGGGAATTGCCGCGTTCATGAAGACTGTGGGAAGAAACAAGAGGAAAGCTTCACCAACTGGAGAAAACACTTTCACTTTGTCATACATTACTGATTAGCATCCCCAAAGACAAAAGGAGCAAGGTGTATTAACAGCTCCCAAGTGCTGTCTGTAGTCTGGGGGTACATGAACTCCCACACAGTAGTCTTAGGCAGACACTGGCTTCCTATATTAAAATATCACATTCGATGGAATAGCCACTGATACACGATTCATATTCCCACAAATACTCAGGCACGTGTTATCAAGGGCAAACCAGATGAGACCCAGGGAACCATACTTGTAAAAAGACTTAGAAACAAGAGGGCATCTCACAGGTGAGAAGAACTATAAGCGGAAGAGGAGGGGGATGGGATTGGGGAGTAAGGTATGAACGTACATAAATTCAGCATACCATATATATAAAACACTAAAGGAATTTTTAACAATGGGAAAAAGAAATTAAAATGATCTACAATTGTTAAAAATGCATCGGGGGATTTTTATGAAATGTTACAAGCAACAGACTTCAAGTAAATCATTTAGTATGCAAGTTATTAGAAGTAAATATGCATTCTTGAGAGTATTTACATTCAATCTCTATTTTTGGGTCCATCAAACTAATTTGCATATGTGAAATTGGCTTTTTATCAGATCAAAAATGGGGATTTAACATCATTTCGAGTTCACTTTCTAGCACTGACTTTCACTTTCAAACTTTGTGAGTAGTAGAATAACGGCACATCTTCACCCATTTAAACACATAGGTGTAGCTAAGACAAGAGAAACTTATCCTTTAGACCAAATACTAGTGGGGCTTCGTTAGCTTGTTTTCTGAGGCAAGGACTCATTCTGTAGCCTAGGAGGGGCTGGAACTCACTGTGTCGCCTAAGATGGCCTCAAACTCTGCCTTCTGTGTCCTCAGAGATGGGGTGACAGCTATGAGCTACCCACAATGCTAAGGGTTGAGTCACAGTAAAGACAGATTGAATGTAATCATACTGTTCAGAAACCACAGGATTTGGGAGAGCACAGGTCAAAAGATTAATGACTTGCAACAGAGCCAGTAGCTGGCATGGGAACAAGGTTTACTTAACAATAGAGCGCTTGGAAGATCTTATGTAACGCAGGCTAAACTTAAATCTGCCAGGCAGTTAAAGAAGACCTTGAAGAGTCCACTCTCCTGCCTCTACCTCCCAAGTGCTGGGATTAAAGATGCTTTATGTAGTGCTAGGCTTCAAACAGCAGAGGCAAGTACTTTATCATTCCCAGCCCCACCCCAAGGACTATTAATACCTCTTAGCTTACCAGTGAGGAAACTGAAACTCCACCCAGCAACTGGCCAAAGTTGTCAGCTGACCACTCGGCCTTTAATTTCAGTTCATTTGGGCCCCTAAGATCCAAACGGTCTACTTCCCTATTCTACTGATTTTTTTCCCCTTTTGTTCACTTGTTATTTGTCTTTACATTGCATGATGCTCCACAAACACAGTTCCTCTAGCATTTTAATATGAACCAAGAGTGTCACATTCTTGGCCTTCCACATGATACACCTACATTACACATCACAGCTCACAGGTCTTGAAATAGGAAGCTGTGGACAGAGCTCTCCAAACACCAGATCTGTCTCCAGGTGCTTCATACACATGGAACATGCAGTATGATTCCTTGACATAGCACCAAGGCAGCCTGGGTACTGTTTTCTAAGAATCCACTTCACAAAGAAAGTGCTGGTGGTCACTAAGCTCTGAAGCCATTTATAATTCAGCATAAGGACATAAAACATGAACCTCCAAATTGTTAAGTCGTTAAAAGTTTGGGGAGCCAAAGTAACACAAAATCAGACCCGGTATTAGTGGGGCAGCTTGACTATGTATGTATGTACTTCCTAACATGAACCTCTGTTCTTGAGAAGACCGAGTTCATACTTTGAGATCAAAAACACTATTTAAAAACCTCTTGGGTAGGGGGGGATGAAGGGTGGAAGGGGGGAGATGGTTTAGGTGTTAAAACCTTTGCTTTGCAGACAAAAGGACCTGAGTTAGGAACCCCAGATTCCATGTGAAAATGCAGGCAGAAATTCTGGCCCTGGAAGGCAGAGCCTGGGAAACCCAGAGCAAAGCAATAAAGAGGTGGAGCAATTCAGGATGGCTCCTGATGTCATCCTTGGGTCTCTACAGGCACACATATGAAAGTGCTTTCTGGTACACGCAACACACACAAGTGCAAAATAAATAAACAAGTAAATAAAACTCCCTGGGGCCTGTGAGCTAGCTCAGCTGGTAAGATAGCTGTCAGTGGGAAAGGCACATGCTTGCAAAACTTGGTGACATACGACATAAATTCCACCCTTGGAAGCACACATGGGAGAAGACAAGTTGCACTTGAACCGCCACCCAAAAAAAAATGACAGTAGGCACTCTCAAAGGAATTGGGGATAAAATAGGCACTGGCACTAAGAGAAATATTTCCTTTTTTCCTGAGCTTTCCCTCCCGACAGCCACCAAAATGAAGCTTCGCTGAGAGATCCTCCTGTCACCAATACCTTCCTGTGACCGACGATGAAGCGAGGGCCTCAGTATGCAAAGTGTCACAACAAGGAACCAAATTCAGGTCTTCCAGGCTCTAACCCTGTGCTTAAGTCAGAAAGCATGTCCTGCGGCTAGTGGCTGGTGGACAGCGCATATCTAGAAAACAAATGGGCTTCCTTCGAGTGACCACAGCATCTCACTGTGCACCATGCAAGCTTAGGAGGACCATTCTGCACAGTGCTCCACTGAAGGCCTCCACTTACTGGAGAGCGACGTGTACAACGCAAAGGTTTTGAGACTTGATAGCTCTTTCATCCTGGTTTCTTCCACGCTCTTGCAGAAGATGTGCTCCCACGCGTACAACTTCAGAAGCTTGATGCCTTTCAATATCTCGTTAGTTTTCTTCAGCCTTTCGGTGGAATAATCCTACAAAATAAGGGACGAAACATAACACACTTGGGGCCGCATCCGAAAGAATCAGAGACAGAAGACCAAGGAACACGCAAAGTGGAGGTGGCCTTGATTTCTAACTGCGCTGGGTCATTAGACTGTGAAATTCTCAGAATTACAACTCATTACCTTATGATAGTCCCAGAAGCCCAGAAGCTCAGGCCTCGGGCTCCGACCACCACACAGAGACACAATAGCAGGGCCAAAAGGTAGACAGGAAAAAGAAGCCATAGACATACTGCGTTTTGCTCCTTTTTTTTTTTTAATCTCTGCAGTCTCAAATACCTTGTTTAATGAGGGACCAGATACTGCATGAACAGGAGGCTGCCACTCCACACCCATCCACATTTCCATGCTGCAGTTAAAAGGTCAGATGGCTCAGAGCACAGTGAGAATGAATACAGAAGTCACAAGCTTAACAGTGGCTTCAGAAAAGCAAGTGACAAGAACCACATGCCTGACATGCGACCTTCTTGTGTCCCAGGGGTAACCTCGGTTGAGACAGTCCCACGGGTAGCCACACCGCTCCAATCCACGCCTGATTTACCCAGGGCCTTGCTTGTATTTAATTAAACTTCATTTTTTAGCGTGTTGTCAACAGCTTGACGATTTGCACATGCTTCTTTGGAGGAAGCCAGTATTTCTTTAATTAAATGATTTCACGGCCAATTGAAGCCGGAAAGGGTCAAAGCCGGGCTTCGCCTACCCCGCCAAAACAATCGTAACTGTACTTAGCCACAGCCGCTGCCACTGAAACTTGTTTTTCAATTTAAGAAACAGGAATTTATTTAGAATTGAGGGCCCAGTGGCCAAGGAAGCCATAGTTTAGCACAAAGGTGGATGAGCATTAGAACAGAAGAGAGAGCTTAAAGTCGGAGGGGTAGGGAGAGGGCCATGAGCAGCCTGGTGGGAGGAGGAAAAGAGGAAGGGACAGGAGGAGAGACCTGAAGACCTTAGATGGCAGGAAAAGAAAAAGGAGACAAAACAGAAGAGAGGAGAGTAAGAGAAGAGACTCACTGAAATACTTTACATAACTCTAGACAATCATGTAATGTGAGTGTACACTTCAATTTCAAAAGCATTGAGCCTGGTCCAGCTCTTTCCCACTGATACATTTTTTCCATGTCAATCACCAACATCCAATGGCCTCAGAGGATGCCGAAGAGTATTCTTTGGACAGGCAATAAAAAAGCCGTGTAAAAAAATCCGAAGCTGTGCACTCTGTGGAACTTGCAAACAGTCATAACTGACTCAGTCCTTGCAGAGCGGAGACAGTCAAATCTAATTTCCTGCTCTGCTCTAAAAAGATGTATTTCCTCAGCCACTGTGAAAATCAACATGGATTTTCCTCAAAGCACTAAAAATAGGTCCGGCATATGACCTAGTCCTGGGTAGTTACCTCGAGGACTCCAGGTCAACATATCCAGAGGTCCTTATTGGAGCACTGTTCACACAGGCTAAGTTTCCAACAACAGAAGAATGGACAAAGAACACATAATACATCTGCACAATGGAATTCAGTTCAGGTGTAGAGAATAAAAGCATGTCATTTGCTAGAAAATGGATGCAACTGGAGATTGTCCTATTAAGTAAGTGACTTAAACCAATCTCAAAAGGACAAACACCATATTTTTGCTCATTTGCAGATCCTGAGTTTTCTATTGATACATAAAATCCTATATATGATATGACATGAAAATACAATCAAAACTGTCTAGACTATGAGGAAAATAATAGTGTTGGAAGAGGAGAAAAGAATGAAGTGGAGGGAAAATAGAGAGATAAAGTCAAAGCACATCATATGTAAAAATTTATGTGTACAGCGAATATACACCAATCCTAAAGTCATTTTGTGCAAAACCAAAACTGCACATTTGCCACCTATGCATGGGCTTGAAATGCAATGATTTTCAATAGATCCTGAGATGTATACATTTGCTTTCTGGATGATCACCCCAAAGCCCACAGTGTCCCCAGGCATGTGACTTACGAGCGTGCTCTTCTGAGCCTCGGCCAGCTTGGTAGCAATGAAGTACTGTATGGGTGCCAGCAGTACGATGACCGCAGCGCCCACCAGCGCACTGGAACCAAGGAGGTTGTAAAGCAGAATCACTCCCATGATGATCTAGAAAGGGAGGCAGGCAGAATGGAGCATGTGAATGGGACTGTGGGGGCGAAAGGCAGATGTGCTGAAATCATTGCACTTGGTTTATGTGAAGTCAATGCACCTGCCACCGTTGGGTTTTACTGAGATGTAATTTTGGGGCAAGACTAAGCACTAGCGATGCATTGTTAGTAAATTCACATGGACAGCTGGTGTCTAACCAATTGACTTTCACTGCAGAGAGTTCCCCCGCCCTCTCAGTGCTTCTGACCTGAACGTTTAAAGGGACATGACAAGCTGAGAAGAGTGGCAGCCCTCATAAGCTAAGACTGGCTGCCATCATAAACAATGCACGCCACAAGTTCTCCTGAAGTCATGGGGTTCCATCAGTCATGGGAGTGGGGAGCAGGGAGCCCCTGGAGGACTCAAGTGCCCTACTTGATGAGCAACTCCCAAAGATGCTTCAGGACAAGAAGGCTAGGACTAACCAAAACAGTGGGGAGACCTGGGTGTGGTGGCACTTGGAAACCCAGCACGTGGAAGGCTGAGGAGGAGCTTGCTTTGAGTCTGAGGACAGCCATAGTTACATCCTGAGACTCGGTCTCAAAACAGACCAAAAATTCAAAGTCACACAACAAAGGACCAGCCAAGTGCTGCAGCTGACCACCCTCCTGATCTCACTTATCCCTTAGGTTGGAGTCAAACCCAAGCTAGGCGGCCAAGGCTGGCCTTGAACTCCTGATTCCCCTAGTTCTACGTCTGAGTTCTGGGATGACAGGCAGGTGCTACCAATGTTTCCCCAAAGCTTGTGGCTATTTATGGCTAACCTCTAAATCCAAATCCCCCTCTTTCTGTCTCTCTCTCTCTCTCTCTGTCTGTGTCTGTCTCTCTGTCTGTCTGTCTGTCTATCTACCTATCTACCTATCTATCTATCTCTGTCTCTCTCTCCCTCCCTTCCCTCTCTGTCTCTCTTTCGTTCTCTCCCTCTTTAAAATTTTTTAAGATTTTTTTAAGGATCTCAATTGAGCATGACTTCAACTGTCAATTAATGAAACAGACCCATGGAGACAGCAGTTTTCTGGTCTCCATGGCACATTTACTGACTGGTATTTGGGGAATTCCACTTAAACCAAAATCCCCCTTTCTGGACATGCATGGTGTGAAAAGTCAACACATTGTGAGATTTTGGTGCAAATTAAAAATGAGGCAGCCACCCAACTGACTTCATTATGAATCTGCTCTGATAAGTGTGTTGTGTTCCAATGACTTTCATTTGGCTTATAGTTCCATTAGAAATAAAAATAATGTTTAAATTAGCATTGTTTACTTTGCAAACTTTAAGAGGTGTCCAGTGTGGGACACATGAGGGGTTCCACTGGAGACGATCTGCAGCCTGAGCATCATCTGAAGGTACAAAACGAGAATCCAAACACCCAGCACAAAGGCCCAGGAAAAAAAAAAGACATATTTCAGTGTGTGTGTGTGTGTGTGTGTGTGTGTGTGTGTGTGTACAAGACAGCACTTGAGTGTGTGTGCCTATGGCGGCCCAAGGGTGACTTTGGGAATCATCCTGGATTTCTCTCTCTCCTTATTGCTTTGCTCGGGGTTTCCCAGGCTCTACCCCACAGGGCCAGATTTGCAAGCTGCCACTATATCTGCTTAGCATTTTTTTATGTAGGATCTGGGGATCTGAACTCAGGTCCTCTTGCTTGGGAGGCAAAATTCTAACCCCGAGCCATCTCTCTAGTCCCTGAATATATTTCTTTTGCCATTCTTTCATAATACAATGAAAACTTCACGTCTCTCCTGAAAACTTTATTTTATGTAAGAAATAGCCAAGTGGTCCTGGGGCTTGTCAGTATTCTGCCTACCCTATAAAGCTGGTCATGTTATAAGCTGCTAGCAACTGGAACCATGAGAAGGATTAAATTGATTGCCATAGTTTTGCAACACCGTGGGAGTTCATCAGAATGAGAGTGTCCAAGCCAGATAATTACCAGCCGCCTATAAAAATGCTAAGCCCTGTCACTAAATACTTCAGATATGGTGACTTCCTTCAACTTGCCTGTCTCGACACTCTGCCAGCAAGATCTTTTTATAATCCTGCCACATCACTTGGGAAAGTCATGCTTCAAGGAGTTAAACAGCCATGTACACGAGGAATGAAGCAGACACCAAACCCTCAAGCAGCAAAATCCAAACCTCACTTGTTAACTTATGACACCCCCTCAGTCCCGGGTTCCTCGTTTACAAAAGGGGGACACTAGTACATTCAGAAGGGATACCCTTCTGGGGTTACGAATCTGCCACTCCTGTGGCTTTATTCCTCTCTAGAAGAGAGTCCTACACATGCAGGTTACCTGCACAGGCATGGCCCACAGATTGGGACACAAGAATAGGAACCACATGAGTTGGTTGGTTTCAATGGCGACCAAGTTGTTGATCTGACCCAGGGTCATCTCACCCATGGACAGGTTAGACGTAGACAGTCGAAGGATTTTGTTGTATATCATGGCCTACAGGAAGGAAACAAAGACACCCTGAAGCTCTACACTTAAAATTGACATTGTCATTTTATTGCCATTGCAAAAATACAGAGCAAGTAAAATTTATGCAAAGAAACTTCAGTTCCCTGTGCGGCCAACTTCTAAGTCAAGCACAATCCCCGTTTCAGCACAATTGCTTTACATCCTCAGGTAAATGCAGACTTATTTTTTCTAGTAATATAATCGAAGCAGCCATTCAACTTTAAATACAAGCTCAAGAATCAATAGAAATGGGGATATATAAATGTAAGATTTTAAAATATTTTTTCTTGCTCCCTCTTTCGCCCCACCCCCGCTCCGCCGGTCGGGACGCGTAGGCGAGATCCAGCCGGGCCTCAACGCGCGCTCTAGGACCCCAGGTCAGCCCACGGGGACCCGGCTCCGACTCCCGCCATCCAGCCGGAGCCGCGCGGGGGCCCAGGGAACGAGGAGCACCTCCCCCTGCGCCCATCCTCCCTTTTCGCCCCACCCCGCTCCGCCAGTCAGGACACGCACGCGGTCCACCCGGGCCTCACCCCGCTCCCTAGGTAAGTCCCCGTTCAGGCCCCGCCCACCAGTACCCCAGGCCAAATAATTCAGTTTAGTGAAATTGAGAGATCTTAAGAGTTAAAATGACAATGCCAAAGTCAAAGTGCAAATCCATGAGAAGCAACACTCAAGTAAACAAATCTCCCACTGAAGAAATTAATCCCATAATGTTAGACTCCAACAAGAACAAACCCGCGGAAAAAGGCCAAGAAAGCCCCACCCAGGATAACGACTTTCAAAATATGATCATTACCATGTTCAATACTATGAAAGAGGAAATCCGGGAGGAATTACATAATCGAATCAATCGCTTTGAAGAGGAACACAACAGACATCTGGAGGAGTTGAGAAAAACAGTGCAAGAAACAAAAAGCGGCATAGAACAGTTAAAACAAACTCAAGCAGAGTTTAAAACTGAGCTAAAAGACAAGTTATCTTCAACCCAGAACGCCACAGAGAGTCTTATCAACAGAACTAATGAAGCAGAAAACAGAATTTCAGACCTTGAAGATAAAGTGGGAGTACTAGCCAGCTCAATGGAAGAGGTTGTTAAAGCCAAAAAGATACTTGAGAGAAATATCCAAGAGATATGGGACACCCTGAAGAAGCCTAACATGCGTATTCATGGAATACCGGAGCAAGAATCTCAAAATACCACCCCTGAGGAAATTTTTCAAACGATCATCAAGGAAAACTTTCCTCATCTAAAGAAAGAGAGGCCCATTCATATACAAGAGGCATTCCGCACCCCAAACAGATACGACCAAACTAGAAGCACACCGCGGCAAATAATAGTTAAAACACTCCACATTCAAGATAAAGAACTGGTGCTGAGAGCTTCAAGGGAGAAAAAACAAGTCACTTTTAAAGGCAAACCTATTAAAATAACAAATGACTTCTCAGTCGAAACAGTAAAAGCAAGAAGAGCTTGGAGAGACATACTTCAAGTATTGAATGAGCAAAAATGTCAACCCAGGCTGATTTACCCTGCAAAACTATCAGTCATGATCGAGGGAGAAAGAAAAATTTTCCAGCACAAAGACAACTTTAAGGGATACATGGCCACCAAACCAGGCCTTCAAAAACTGCTAGAAATGATACTCAAGCGTGAAGAAAAAAACAGGCATATCCAGGAGAACAGAAGGCAAATATAACACCATTAAAAGCGAAGCAATATACTTATAAAAGCTACTAAACATAATAAATGTCTGGAATTAACAATAGTTTCTCCATTATAACACTAAATGTTAATGGACTTAATTCACCGATCAAGAGACACAGATTACAAACTTGGATTAAAAATCACAATCCATCAATCTGCTGCCTGCAGGAAACCCATCTCACCACAAAAGATAGGCACGCTCTAAAAATAAAAGGCTGGTCAACAATTCTACAAGCAAATGGAAGCAGAAAACAGGCAGGGGTAGCCATTATGCTATCAGACAAAGTGGATTTCAAACCAAAAAAATTATAAGAGACACGGATGGATACTACATTTTAGTCAGAGGTACAATTCACCAGGAAGACTTCACAATACTGAACATATATGCACCCAATACGGGCCCCTCCACATTCATTAAGAAAACCCTACAGCGTCTAAAGCAAGAAATCAACCCCCAAACGATAATTCTTGGGGACTTCAACACCGCCCTCTCTACATGGGATAGATCAACAGGTCAAAAGCTTAACAGAGACACTTTGGAACTTAATCAAACCCTGAAAGAAATGGACCTCACAGATCTCTATCGAACTTTTCACCCACGCACCAAAGAATACACATTTTTCTCAGCAGCACACGGAACTTTCTCCAAAATAGATCACATATTGGGCCACAAAATGAATCTACACATGTACAAGAAAGTTGAAATTCTAACCTGTGCCCTATCAGACCACCACGGCCTAAAGCTGGACATCCACAACACATCAAACAAGAGAAAATACACTAACTCCTGGAAACTTAACACTATGATGCTGAATGAGAACTGGATTCAGGAAGAAATTAAAAAGGAAATTCAAGATTTCCTGAAAGTGAATGATAACGAAAATACAACTTACCAAAATCTCTGGGACACAATGAAAGCTGTTCTAAGAGGTAAGTTCATAGCTCTTAATGCCCACATCAAAAAAATGGAAACATCAGAAATAAACAACTTAACAATGCAGCTTAAAGCTTTAGAGAAACTAGAGCAATCTGATCCCAAAAGCAGTAGAAGAGAAGAGATTAGCAAAATAAGGGGAGAAATATCTGAAATCGAGACTAAGAAAACGATAGAAAAAATCAACAAATCGAAAAGCTGGTTCTTTGAAAAAATCAACAAGATTGATACACCCTAGCTAAACTAACCAAAAGCAAGAGAGAGAAAACCCAAATTAACAAAATTAGAAATGAACATGGAGTTATCACTACGGATACCCAAGAAATCCAGAGAATTATAACATCATATTTCAAAAACTTATACTCTGTGAAGTTTGACAACACAAAAGAGATGGATGAATTTCTAAGTAAACACAACTTACCTAAATTGAATCAGGAAGTTGTGAATTACTTAAATAGTCCTATAACATATAAGGAAATTGAGGAAGTAATCTCGAATCTTCCCACCAAAAAATGTCCTGGACCAGATGGATTCAGCACAGAGTTCTACAAGACATTTAAGGAGTTAATAACACCAATACTCCTTAAACTGTTCCACCAAATAGCAAAGGAAGGAACACTACCAAATTCCTTCTATGAAGCTAATATCGTTT
This sequence comes from Typhlomys cinereus, assembly GCA_023101885.1. NCBI lineage: Eukaryota > Metazoa > Chordata > Mammalia > Rodentia > Platacanthomyidae > Typhlomys > Typhlomys cinereus. The sequence continues at coordinate 5,868,639 of JALPQD010000114.1, forward strand.
TAATCCCAAAACCTAATAAAGATTCACTTAAAAAAGAAAACTATAGGCCGATCTCCCTGATGAACACAGATGCAAAGATTCTCAACAAAGTCTTAGCAAATCGGATTCAAAAACATATTAAAAAGATCATTCATGGGGACCAAGTAGGCTTCATCCCCAGCACACAAGGTTGGTTCAACATACGCAAATCAATAAATGTAATTCATCATGTAAACCAGTCCAAAGTCCAAGACCACATGATACTCTCGATAGATGCAGAAAAAGCTTTTGACAAGATCCAACAGCCTTTTATGATCAAAACGCTAGAGACAGTAGGAATGGAAGGAACTTTTATCAATATAATAAAAGCTGTATACAACAAGCCCACAGCAAGGATTATGCTCAATGGGGAACAATTGGAAGCATTCCCACTTCGATCAGGAACAAGACAAGGCTGTCCACTCTCACCACTTCTATTCAATATTGTACTTGAAGTCTTAGCCGAAGCCATAAGACAAGAAAGGGACATAAGAGGGATTCAAATTGGCAAGGAAGAAGTCAAGCTATCTCTATTTGCAGATGACATGATCTTATACCTGAGTGATCCCAAAAACTCCACCAGGAAGCTCCTGGAACTAATTGAGAAGTTCAGCAGGGTGGCAGGATACAAAATAAATGTGCAAAAATCAGAGGCCTTCCTATATGCCCAAAATGAAAGAAGTGAAAAAGCCTTGAGAGAAACCATGCCATTTACTATAACCCCTAAAAAAATGAAATACCTTGGTATAAACCTAACTAAGGAGGTAAAAGACCTTTACAATGAAAACTTTAAAACCCTAAAGAAAGAAATTGCAGAAGACACCAGAAGGTGGAAAGACCTCCCTTGTTCCTGGATTGGCAGAATCAACATTGTAAAAATGACCATCCTACCAAAGGCAATATACAGATTCAATGCTATACCAATCAAAATCCCAAAGCAATTCTTCAAAGAAGTTGACCAAACAATCTCAAAGTTCATATGGAGGCACAAAAGACCCAGGATAGCAAAAACAATCCTGAGTAACAAAAACACAGCTGGAGGTATTACCATACCAAACCTAAGTCTATACTACAAATCCATAGTTATAAAGACAGCCTGGTACTGGCTCCAAAATAGACACACAGATCAATGGATAAGGATTGAAGACCCAGATATAAGCCCACAAAGTTACAGCCACTTGGTCTTTGACAAAGGGGCCCAAAGAATCCAATGGAAAAAGAACAGCATCTTCAACAAATGGTGTTGGCAAAACTGGATCTCCACATGCAGAAGATTAAAGCTGGACCCGTACTTGTCACCATGTACAAGACTTAATTCCAAATGGATCAAGGACCTTGATATCAGGCCAGAGACTTTAAAAGCCATAGTTGAAAGGATAGGGAACTCCCTCGAGCTGATTGGGCTAGGCCAACACTTCCTAAACAGACATCCAATGGCACAGTCACTGCTACCAACTCTCAACAGTTGGGATCTTGTGAAATTAAAGAGCTTCTGTTCAGATAAAGAGATTGTCGCACGAGCTCAAAGGCAACCCAACAGAGAGGGCAAGCAACACAGGGACAAGGCGGGGGAGAGCAGGAAAGAACGTCGGTGACATTAAACAAGGGTTAGCAGGAAGTGACGGGCAGACATTGATGGGGCATATGTGAGCGGCGGTAACATGGTCGCCGCTCGCCCTTGATGGCTGGGTGCCGCCGAACCCAGTCTCTCTTGTGTTCAGAATCCCTTAGGCAATTACTGTGTTACATGGTTGGTACTTGTGAGTGTCCCATGGGGCTGGGCGAGTTTAGTTACGAGGAGCCACACTATTAGGAGTACATACGGCGTCTTATTTTCTGGTGGGATACGTTCCTTAATATACATTCTTTCTAATGACATCTCGTTCCCAGCCAATTCCAGGTCTTCATCAGTGGTTGATGGCTTGAGTAGTAGCCTCGTGTATAGATGTACCGACAAGTTTTCCATTACCCACTTCGTCAACTGTTGACGTTAGGTTTGGTCCATGAACTTGTGCTATGGAACAGTGCTGACTCATGAACATGTCGAACGTGTCGGGCATATCGAGGGCGAACCTCTGCTGCTTGGGGGGTTATTCCAAAAGGTGGGGATAGCAGGAGTCTTATGGATTCAGTCTTAATTGCTGTCAAGAATCTCCAGACGGCTCGCCAGGGTGGCGTGTATGGGCCTGCATGTCCCACCAACAAATGTAGGGAGTTCCCCTTCCCCCACACATCTCTCCAGCATTTGTCTGTTGTTAGTACTGTGGATTTTTGCCCATCGGACCGGGTGAGTGGGAATCACCCCCTAGGGAAGTGTTTTGCATTTGCATTTCCTGATGGCGAAGGAAGTGGAGCATTATGTAAGATCATTGTGTAGAAATTTTAATGTTCATCCCTGGTAAAAGTTCTCTTGAAGTTTCCAGGGCCCAATATGTTACTTGGGCCATGTTTTCCTTGTCTTTTCCTTTTCTACTTATATGTGCCCTCTGACATTTTTCCAGAGCTCTGTCAGAATTGTGGTTAGTGAAGATTTTTGTCTCCCATTCGG
>JALPQD010000114.1:5878813-5964228 GCA_023101885.1 Typhlomys cinereus
ACCAGCGCACTGGAACCAAGGAGGTTGTAAAGCAGAATCACTCCCATGATGATCTAGAAGGGAGGCAGGCAGAATGGAGCATGTGAATGGGACTGTGGGGCGAAAGGCAGATGTGCTGAAATCATTGCACTTGGTTTATGTGAAGTCAATGCACCTGCCACCGTTGGGTTTTACTGAGATGTAATTTTGGGGCAAGACTAAGCACTAGCGATGCATTGTTAGTAAATTCACATGGACAGCTGGTGTCTAACCAATTGACTTTCGCTGCAGAGAGTTACCCCCGCCCTCTCAGTGCTTCTGACCTGAACGTTTAAAGGGACATGACAAGCTGAGAAGAGTGGCAGCCCTCATAAGCTAAGACTGGCTGCCATCATAAACAATGCACGCCACAAGTTCTCCTGAAGTCATGGGGTTCCATCAGTCATGGGAGTGGGGAGCAGGGAGCCCCTGGAGGACTCAAGTGCCCTACTTGATGAGCAACTCCCAAAGATGCTTCAGGACAAGAAGGCTAGGACTAACCAAAACAGTGGGGAGAACCTGGGTGTGGTGGCACTTGGAAACCCAGCACGTGGAAGGCTGAGGAGGAGCTTGCTTGAGTCTGAGGGAAGCCATAGTTACATCCTGAGACTCGGTCTCAAAACAGACCAAAAATTCAAAGTCACACAACAAAGGACCAGCCAAGTGCTGCAGCTGACCACCCTCCTGATCTCACTTATCCCTTAGGTTGGAGTCAAACCCAAGCTAGGCGGCCAAGGCTGGCCTTGAACTCCTGATTCCCCTAGTTCTACGTCTGAGTTCTGGGATGACAGGCAGGTGCTACCAATGTTTCCCCAAAGCTTGTGGCTATTTATGGCTAACCTCTAAATCCAAATCCCCCTCTTTCTGTCTCTCTCTCTGTCTGTGTCTGTCTCTGTCTGTCTGTCTGTCTGTCTATCTACCTATCTACCTATCTATCTATCTCTGTCTCTCTCTCCCTCCCTTCCCTCTCTGTCTCTCTTTCGTTCTCTCCCTCTTTAAAATTTTTTAAGATTTTTTTAAGGATCTCAATTGAGCATGACTTCAACTGTCAATTAATGAAACAGACCATGGAGACAGCAGTTTTCTGGTCTCCATGGCACATTTACTGACTGGTATTTGGGGAATTCCACTTAAACCAAATCCCCCTTTCTGGACATGCATGGTGTGAAAAGTCAACACATTGTGAGATTTTGGTGAAAATTAAAAATGAGGCAGCCACCCAACTGACTTCATTATGAATCTGCTCTGATAAGTGTGTTGTGTTCCAATGACTTTCATTTGGCTTACAGTTCCATTAGAAATAAAAATAATGTTTAAATTAGCATTGTTTACTTTGCAAACTTTAAGAGGTGTCCAGTGTGGGACACATGAGGGGTTCCACTGGAGACGATCTGCAGCCTGAGCATCATCTGAAGGTACAAAACGAGAATCCAAACACCCAGCACAAAGGCCCAGGAAAAAAAAAAGACTATTTCGTGTGTGTGTGTGTGTGTGTGTGTGTGTGTGTGTGTGTGTGTGTGTGTGTGTGTGTACAAGAGAGCACTTGAGTGCGTGTGCCTATGGCGGCCCAAGGGTGACTTTGGGAATCATCCTGGATTTCTCTCTCTCCTATTGCTTTGCTGGGGTTTCCCAGGCTCTGCCCCACAGGGCCAGATTTGCAAGCTGCCACTATATCTGCTTAGCATTTTTTAATGTAGGATCTGGGGATCTGAACTCAGGTCCTCTTGCTTGGGAGGCAAAATTCTAACCCCGAGCCATCTCTCTAGTCCCTGAATATATTTCTTTTGCCATTCTTTCATAATACAATGAAAACTTCACGTCTCTCCTGAAAACTTTATTTTATGTAAGAAATAGCCAAGTGGTCCTGGGGCTTGTCAGTATTCTGCCTACCCTATAAAGCTGGTCATGTTAAAGCTGCTAGCAACTGGAACCATGAGAAGGATTAAATTGATTGCCATAGTTTTGCAACACCGTGGGAGTTCATCAGAATGAGACTGTCCAAGCCAGATAATTACCAGCCGCCTATAAAAATGCTAAGCCCTGTCACTAAATACTTCAGATATGGTGACTTCCTTCAACTTGCCTGTCTCGACACTCTGCCAGCAAGATCTTTTTATAATCCCGCCACATCACTTGGGAAAGTCATGCTTCAAGGAGTTAAACAGCCATGTACACGAGGAATGAAGCAGACACCAAACCCTCAAGCAGCAAAATCCAAACCTCACTTGTTAACTTATGACACCCCCTCAGTCCCGGGTTCCTCGTTTACAAAAGGGGGACACTAGTACATTCAGAAGGGATACCTTCTGGGTTACGAATCTGCCACCCCTGTGGCTTTATTCCTCTCTAGAAGAGAGTCCTACACATGCAGGTTACCTGCACAGGCATGGCCCACAGATTGGGACACACAAGAATAGGAACCACATGAGTTGGTTGGTTTCAATGGCGACCAAGTTGTTGATCTGACCCAGAGTCATCTCACCCATGGACAGGTTAGACGTAGACAGTCGAAGGATTTTGTTGTATATCATGGCCTACAGGAAGGAAACAAAGACACCCTGAAGCTCTACACTTAAAATTGACATTGTCATTTTATTGCCATTGCAAAAATACAGAGCAAGTGAAATTTATGCAAGAAACTCAGTTCTCTGTGCGGCCAACTTTTAAGTCAAAGCACAACCCCATTTCAGCACAAGTGCTTTACATCCTCGGTAAATGCAGACTTATTTTTTCTAGTAATATAATGAAGGCAGACCATTCAACTTTAATACAAGCCTCAAGAATATCAATAGAAAATGGGGAGATTAAATGTAAGATTTTTAAAATATTTTTTTCTTTTTACCCACAGAAGGAAAATTTTTCTTTATGTTCTTTATTTATTTTTTTTTTTATTATTATAGTTATTCAACGGTGCGCATGTGCGTGTGTATGTGTGGCGCGCCGGCGGTGTGTGTGTTCTGGGTGTCTGTGTATGTGTAGAACCACGGACGAGTTCGCGAACCACCATGGACGCCTCCCCGCCTTCTGCCACCGTCCTTCTGCCCCGGGATCACAGGCTCCGCCCTACCAGGACCAGAAGCGCAGGGAGGCCGCCCCCGCTTCCGCCTGGCGGCTATATCGTGGGATCTGGGATCTGAACCTCAGGAACCTTTCCGCCTGCAAGGCAGAGGCTTAACCCCTGAGCTACCTCTCCAGCCCCTCTTAATGTTCTTTAAACTTTATTTTTGCGTGCGTGTGTGTGCGTGCATTGTGTGTGTGGGTGTGTGTTTGTGTGTGTGTGGTGTGGTGGTGAGAGAGAGAGAGAGAGATAGAGAGGGCACTGGTGTCCCTGTGGGAAGATCAAGGGTGACTTCCTGAATCATCCTAGATTGCTTCGCCTCTTTTTTGCTTTGCTCTGGCTATCTTAGGCTCTGCCCACCAGGGCAAAAATGCAGGCTGCTGCCATTTCCACCAGGCGTTTTTACATGGGACCTGGAATGAACTCAGGACTTTCTGCCTGCGAGGCAAAGTCTTAACCTCTGAGCCATGTTCTCCTACCCAATATATTATTTTAAAAACAATCTTTAGCGCAATGGGCTTGTACATTGGTTCTGCGTGTTCTTTACACAAGTGGGGTCCTGTGGGTAGGAAAGTAAGGTAGGAGCCCCAAGAGGAGGAGAAGAGATCTTGAGGGTCGGAAGGGTCACAGGAGGGTCACAAAATATATGTAACATGGAAATAGAAGGTGGGGTTCTTTGGAGGAGGAAGGGGACCAACAAGAAGGGTAGAAAAGGAGCGGGAGAGATGCTTAGGGGTTGAATTCTTTGCTTCACAAACAAAGGACCTGAGTTTAGATCCCATATTAAAATGTTGAGTGGATATGGCTCCTAGAAGGGGAGCCTAGGGAACCCAGAACAAAGCAAAAAGGAGGTAGAGCAATTCAGGAGTGCATGTCACCTTTGGAATTCTACAGCACACGCACTCGTGGATTCTCTTGTATGCACACATGTGCACGCACACACAACACACATGCACACATGCATGCACACACACACGCACACATGGCATACAAAATACATAATGTGTGCATGAAGATAAAAATGTCACAGTGAAACCTGTTACAGTGTGTCAGCTAACAGAGTATGTCATGAAGTACGTGCTACAAACAGTTCTGCTGTCATATCCAAACGAGAGAGGATGAGGAGGCCCCAAGGCGACACTCGTCACTGCATGGCACATGTCATTGTCAAGATACCAGGATCACTCGTGGGCCATACGTACCAGCAGAGCCCCTCGGAGGTTGATGCCTGTCTCTATAGTCACATAGTAGGATGCCTGCAGAAACGTCCTCTGCAGAATCAAGGCCAGGAAGAGAAGAACAGCCAGCACATAAGAGTTCTCAAGGAATTCCTTGGACGACAGGGTTTCTGAAGCCTTGGCCCAAGAGAAAAACAGAAACTCATGAAAACCAGTCCTCATCCTCCCGGTATGCCATTTGCATTTAGTAAAGGATGTGCAATTTTGAAATCCAAAAGCCCAATGTTCTTGTAATGCAGCAGGGAGCAAGTCATGGTAAGGTAGCTCTGGCTTCCCTGGGTAATGTTCACAGATGTACACAGAATGAAAAATCGGCACAGGGAATTCCTAGTGCTAGTAATAGTCTATTGACTGCTATAAATGTGCAATTATCAAAAAAAAGATAACTCATAACGTTCACACCCTTAGAGTGCATTTCTTGCAAAGATTTTTTTTTAACCTCAGCTGATATTGGCAGTTGTGGAAAAGTTTAGACACTGTTTTCCAAGTAGAAACCTCGGGGCTGGAGAGGTGGCTCAGGGGTTAAGCCCCTGCCTTGCAGGCGGGAGGTCCTAGTTCGGATCCTAGACCCCACATATAGACACTGGGCGGAAGCGGGGGCGGCCTGCGTTTCTGGTCCTGGTAGGGTGGAGTCTGTGAATTCCGGGGCAAAGTAAACAAGGAGGACATGGAGGCGGTCCATGGTGGTTGCTGAATTCGCCCGTGGTTCTACACACACATGCACACATACACATGCACGCATGTGAGTGTGTATGCACGTGTGAGTGTGTGTGCGTGAGCATGTAAGTGTGTGTGCATGTGTGAGTGCATGAGCATGTAAGTGTGTGTGCACGTGTGTGTATGCATGAGCATGTATAGCCTAGAGGTTAGTCTCATTGTGATTCCTCAGGCTAGCTTTATGTTTCTGAGTCAGAGTCTCTTAATAGTCTGGACTTGCCAATTTGGCTAGGTTGGCTGGCAAGTGAACTCAGAGTTGGTTCTACCTACTCTCTAATCCCAGGACTGGAATTACAAGCACTCACCACTATATGACTTTTTCTTTTTAATGCAAATCCAGAGACAGAATTCACTTCTCACTCCTACAGGTTAACACTTCACTAACTGAGTTAACTTTCCTGCTCCCCAGCCTTTTATTTTATAATTATTGTACCTGATGTACTTTTTATTTCTCTTATCTTCATTTATATTAGTCAAATCAATTATAAAACAGATAAATTGATAAACCGACACCCTCAGACATAAAATACAACTTAACGAAAAATGATTTTGGTGGGAGAAAGACGGAGTGCATTGTACAGATATAAAGCAAGATTGAGCTGTGTGTGTAACAAGAGCATGTGGTGATGTGTTTGCTTGAAGGGGGGAAAGCAATGAAGACATCTGCATATTGTTACAGGTGAGAGCCAGTAAAATTCTCCATCCATCACCTTCCTCATCCAGCATGATGATGTTTTCAGATCTACAGGTCTTAATCCATTGGGACTTCATGTGGGAGAAGGGCAGAAACACATTTTGATATCTGCATGTAATTAGACTATCAGCTGTAAGACAACACAAAACTGTATTCAATGGTGAACACATCTGACTCGTGTCAAATGTCAGGTGTATAAGAACATGGGGTGGTTATCATGGGCACAAATGTGAACAACAGGAGCCATTGTGATTCCGGAAGCCAGACATGCCTACAGACAGAAGACCTCTCTGCCAGCAGCAGGGCATGTGTCAGCCTGAGGGGATTCATGGAGGGTTAGCCACCAACTACCACAGCAAAAGCACTGATGAGCAGCCCTTGAGAGAATTCTGACGGAGTAAAATCATAATAAGGAAGCCAGAGGCCCAGGTCAGAAGTTCCGGGCTTCATCAGAAGGCCTGGGCTTCAGTCAATCAGAAGGCCTTGGCTTCAGACTGAAGGACAGGGAAGGAAAGCTGAGTCACCTGGTCTAGAGTTTCCATTGTGAAACTAGGGGACTCATTCTTATCTTACAAATGGAAGACCTAGGGGTAGGCATGGCATCACACCCCTGTCAGGACAGAGCTCAGAGCCTGAGGCAGGGGTATTATCATGAGTTTGAGGGAGGCCTGGACTGCACAGTGAATACCAGGGCAAAAGAAAAAATGAGAAGAGAAAAAATAAAACCCCTAGATTATTCCCTTTACCGATGTTCAAAAGAAGAGAAAATAAAGGGTCATGTACTTACAACAGTAGATATACAGTATTTCATTCAAACATCTCCTCTCAATAGCATAATAACAAATAAAACATCATATTCCTTCCTCTGACCATGTGAACCACCATGACACTTTTATTAAAAAAAGAATATGTAATATGATTTCGCTACTATCATCAACCTCAAGCTTTTCAGATGGTGACAGGTACCTTCGTGGCCCCATATATAACGCTTCTTTAAAGAATCACTATAAAGATCAAGGATAATAATCAATATGAAATTGCCACACAAATGCTCTGGTGCATATGAAATATTTATGGGCTCTGGATCTCAGAACAGTTTTCTTGATCAGACACATTCAGTGTATATTTAAATACATGATTTTCTCCACAGGGAAAACTACTGTTTTTAGTTTTTAAAACTCTTCAATTCTCTGTAAATAAGCCCGTTTGAATTACCCATAATACCATATTAACAAAAATAACCAGGCAAGGACATTTACCAATCACATTTCTTTTCAAAGAGTAGCAAACGCACCCTTGTTGTGTTGGTTTCCTTCACACGCTGGACTATTCCGGAAATGCAAAGCGGACCAGCAAAGCCCAGCAGGTCGGCCAGGTAGCGGAACGTGCTGCTCAGCAGGATGGGCCGCCCAAACGCCCTGTACATTGCCAGCCATATGGACGGCGTCCGGTTTGGATGATCCGCAGCTTTCTTCTGAAAGACAGAGCAGATACGCCTGACTAGAGCAACAACGAATCTCAGAGATTAGGAAATACCTTCTGGTGACTCCAAAGGTGTTTTTACAATTGAGATCTAGTAAAATTCTACTTCCGTCCCATTCCTTGTCCAACATGAAGATGCTTTCAGATCTACAAATTCTACTCTGCTAGGATTTCATTAAAGAGAAGGGGAGAATGACAGAAACACTCACATTTGATGTCTGCATGCAAAGAAGCCAATAGGTACATGATATTATAAAGTTGTATTCAATGGTGAATACATCTGACCTATATATAATATATCTGACCTACATATAATAATCAAACTGTCAGGTGTGCATAGATTGGACATTGTGGGCACAAATATGAACAATGGAGGCCATTGTTCTTTTATATATAAGACCTTGAAAATAAGCACACAAATTCAATACAGAATGGATAATTCTCTGTCTTGGCAGTTTATGAAGATGGTCACTGCTAGATCCACCTCAACAAAATAGGTGAGGTGAAGAGTATTCAAGCTCTCTAGAACTCTGCATTATTTCCAGTTGTCAAAGGCTAACATGAAATTCTTAAGGATGAATTCGTTTCTAGTTGATGTGGAAAATGTATATCTGTTATGAATACTGCCAAAGAAAGTTGTATGGAAAGCATGACAGGGAGCTATAAAAATCAAGACTAGTGGCAGAGTCATGAAGCTCTCTGAATGTTAAGTTGTAAGAAGCCTGGCACATTGTTTCAGCCCCGAATTGCTTCTTCTCCACGCCTTCTTCATCTTTGCAAATAGTAATTAAATCTTCTTTTCAATTTTGGGAGTTTTGTGCTTGCAAAATAAAGAAAATTTGGGGCTTCACCCATGGACAGTTTTTGTTTGTACAAACCTATTAAGGCCTGAACAAACATCATTATGTCTTGGATGAGAATTCAGAAAAGTATTTTCATGAGGGTTATGAAGCCAAGTCTATGGAAGAGAGTTTGACTGTGTTGTCATTTTGATTCCCTGGTGGAATGGTTAATTTCGTTGCCATCTTAAGTTTATTGATACAGTGCAGTATAGTAAGTTGAGGCTAATCCAGTGGGAAGAAGTACTCAGGAAACATAAGGCATTTTTTTCCTGAATATTTGAAGCCTTTGCTGTAGCAAAGAAGGTTACAAGTTTTTATGCAATACTTTTCCCAGTGGTAAACCAGAGACCTGACTCAGATTCATTGGTAGCACCATTTCCTGCAATGGTAATTTCACAACACCGGTTTCTGATACATGAGGTCGTTTTCATCATTTACCATAAACCCTTTGTTGATTTGGGATGAGGACTGCCAAAACTGATTCATTGTACGTGACTCTCTTTCAGTGTTGTTATAAATGCCAGCATTTTTAATGACTCTGATGTTTGCACTTGGCTGCAATTTAAGACACATTTGCTATTTGATATCACCTGCATGCCTCTTCAGAAGGCGTAATGCCAAGTTGAAAAATACCCAAACACTAGCATCCTTAAAGTTTTCAAGAATTAGTATACATAAGAAAAGTGTTAGAAAAAAATTTTTAGAGGATTGAATAAATGATAAAAGCAGTTGATAACCTCTTTAATCTCCTTAGAATTATTTATTGAGTATGCATGCTTGAGTGTGTGTGTGTGTGTGTGTGTGTGTGTGTATTTGTGTGAGATCAGGCACACGTGTGCCATGGCTCACATATGTAGAGGTCAAAGAACAACTTTTAGAAGAGAATTCTTTCCTTCAACCTGGGTTGAAGTTCTCTGGGGATTGAATTCAAGTCATCAGTTGGCCTTACCTGCTGAGCCATCTTGTCAGCCTACGCACACACATCCTTAATTTCTGCAGTTTCCAAATATGAACTAAAGAATCCAAATTTTTGCTGATGGTTAGTGTAAGAGTTTACATTTCTAAAAGGTGATTATTAGTAAATGAGATCTATTTATTCACAAAAATGCTTTGGAAGAATGAAAATCCTATGAGCTGTTAATATTATAAGATTGCAAGCTCATCACACAGGATTTTTGCTTAATTTTTACTGTTCAAGTTGAGCACATCCCAGACAAAAGACGGTGTTCTCTAAATTGTTCCTTATATTTTTAGTGGGCAGCTGTCCAATACCGGTACACTTCTCTACTCTTCTGATCTTTCCTTAGTATCTAAGAAACATGGCTCCAAACTAGTGGGCAAGACACATAAAGAAAAACCACTTTTCCTTTGCCATAGGTGTCATTTAAACTTTGCACACTTATATTTCACTAGTCTGATTCCGGACACCAAAGGTGGGAGGGTGCACATTTGAAATTACCTTTTGCTCTTCATAGGCATCCTTCAGACACACGTAATTTGTCACTGCCCGCATGGCTATGGGCAGCTTCCCGATGGCTTTCAGGTCGATAGGCTTCTTGTGTGCAGATATGATAAGTGTGTTCATCCACCAGTAAGTTGCTTTGGACAGCAGGTTCACAAAGGGCTGGAGAAACCTCACACCCAGGTCCTGGAGATCTTCAGGGGGCTTTACTTTCTGAGGATTCATGAAGAAGACATATCTCTGTGGTGGGAAGAATTCCACAGTGCACTGATTAGCCTGCTTCTTGCTCCACGCATTAAAATTACCATCTCAATCTCCTCTACCTTCTCATTTAGGGCAACGAAGCGTGTGTTTAATGCTTTCACATTCCCCTGAAATATTCTCAGACATGTCTCCCTTTTGCTCTCACTATATTCGCTAGTTTGATGCTAGAATTTCACACTGAAAATACTTGAGTCCAATTCAGTTTTTTCATTTTATATCTTTTTAGGGATGTGTACATGAAGATGATGAATGTATCTCATTTTCATCCCTTATTATCCAACCCCTGCTTTTTCCCACTCCACATTTTCTTCTTCCCCTCCTGATTCCTTCCTCATGTCCTTTGGTATGTGTGGCCACTAAACTCCATCACTGTTAAGGGCATGTGCAAGGATGCTTGCTAGTGTGGGCATATCATTGGGGAAAGTAAAGTAGCCCTTTACTCTTCTTCCAGCATTAACTCTGATTAGGTTTTTCTGATCCCATGCAAAGGTCATCTTAGTGAAGATTTTGTATTATTTAGATTGTAAAACACATTTACCAGAACCATTGATGAGTCATCGGTTTGGCCAGTGGTAATAAATGACTGTCCTGCTCACTGCAGAATTCTTTCCACTCATAAAGCAAATTCAAAGTACTCTCATAGAAAATGAATATTGAGAGACCTATTAATAGGATCTCATGCAACATGACTGACAGCATTCTGTACCAGAGAATAAAATAGATTTCTAATCATCATTCAAACATGGGCATTGGCCATCTTTCTTTGGACACCTGTCTAAAGTTATCTGTCTCTCTAGAAGGTTCTTCATTACAATAGGAAAATGATCAGAATGGATTGGATTATTTTTACTTCAGTGATGAATTTCTGGAATACATATTTTGTTTAACCCAGATGTGCCTCTGACCAATCACAGATGATGAGAACAATTCAGTCTGGAAGGCAGGCTGAACCTCACATAGATGCACCATGGGCACTCGTCAGTGTCCATTAAGGAGAGTTTCCCAGTTCACACTGGGGTGTTTGAGGCTTGGGAATTAGTTCAATTTTATGTTTTCACACATAGACCATGTGCACTTTTTTTTTAACCTTATCGAACATCTTTGGCTGACTGAATTCTCTTTTGAAAATATTTATTCATTCATTGGTTTTGTGTGTGTGTGTGTGTGTGTGTGTGTGTGTGTGTATCAGAGGACACTGTGTGTCCCTGTGGAGGATCAAGGGTGACTTCAGGAATCATTCTAAATGGTTTCTACCTCCTTCTTGCTTGCACTGGGATTTCCCAGGCTCTCACTGATCTGTCATGTCTGTTTCTGCCTGGTGTTTTTATGTAGGACCTGGGATCTGAACTCAGGACCTTCTGCTTGCAAAACAGAGTCTTAACCCCTGAGCCATCTCTCCAGGACACCCCCCCCACACACACACACACTACATTCTTTAACACACAGGTTTTGAATGGCAGTCAAGACCCAGAGCCATTGGTCCTCACCCTGACGCGGATGACGTTGATCTCCACGGCCATCAGCAGCCCGTTCAAGATGACCATCACGCCTGTGATGCAGAAGCGCAGGTTCGACAAGTCCCACCCTGACTGCCAGTACTTCGCCAGCTTTATTGTTTTGGTAATGAAGGCCATGACCCAATACAGGAACAAAGCTGCAACAAGAGCAGGAAATATTATGAATTTTGCTTACATTTCCATAGAAATTCGCTGCTTTCAATACTTTTTATTCTTTTAATATTTCATATGTGAATATAATGAACGCATGATATTTATACACTTTAATCCCTGATCTCGTCCCCCATCTTCTTCTCATGACACAGCTTCTCTCCTACTTTCATGTCTTCACGTGTGTGACCCTCTGAGTTTCACCTGGTTGCTTTTGATGGCCTGCATCTGAGCTTTTGCTGAGGCACAAATCATGTATCAGTGAGTCGACCACTGAGGAAAGTAGCTTCCCTCCCACACCTATCGGCATTTACACTCATCAGGCTCCCGGGAGGTGTGGGGCTTCTGAGATCTTTCTCCTGCCATGGTGAAATGTTGATAAGACAAAACCCTTGCAGATCGTATGGAAATATACACAGCTGCAGAGAGTTCATGGATAGGAGAACCCTGCCGGGTCCAGATGACAATGTCTAGCCACAACCTGTCCTCCCTCATGCTCTTACTGATCCCTCTTCCCTGATGCGACCTGAGCCTTGGGCACTGATTTTAATATTAAAGACCACTTCGTGTATTCTATCTACATTACTTTATTAGATAAGAAAATGACACATGTGCTCTATTATTGCATCATATCTTTGATGATGAAGATATGATGCAGGGTGATTGGCAGGGGTGAAGGCTTAATCTTCACAAATAGACATTCAGCTTTCCTGGCACCATATTGAAGAGGCTGCCCCTCCTCTAGGGTTGCTCCTGTGACATTCTTTGGTTGTGAATGTGTGTTGTTATTTCTGGCCCTGCTGTTTTCTTCCAGGTATATTTGGTTTGTTCCAGTGCCTGAGCCTGACATTGAAATCAGATGCTTGGGGAACGAAAGTGTTATGACCTGGGGTCATCTCAGTCCAACTCACATTTATTGAAAAACTACAGAACTAGTTATCGTGGGTTCTTCCCCAACCCCCATATTCCCCATGCTTGATCCTTTCTCAAAGTGTTTGTTATGTGGGAAAAGACCAACTGTGCCAATACGTACCTAGAAGTAATTTAGGAAAATTTGAAGTTTCAATATTATGATAATACACAATCGAAGTAGTGGTGGCCACAAATCCCATCACCGCGGGCATGAAGAGATGGAGGTGCCTGGATGTTCGATAGCTACAGAGAGCAGAACAGCATCAGTGTTTAAAGCTGAACATTCCATAAAGTTCTTCATTGTGTTGGAGTACTACTCAGCCATCAAAAATGATGAATTACTGGAATTTGCTGGGAAAAGGATGGTCATTAGAAAGAATTATATTAAGTGAAGGTATCCCAAACCCAGAAAATTAAAGCGCCGTATGTACTCCCTAATAGGTGGCTCCTAGTACCAAACTCGCCCAGCCCACATTGGGACACTCAAAAGTAAAACCTATGTAACACAGTAATTGCAAGGATTATGAACAAGAGAGATGGGTTAGGAGGGCCACACCAGAAACAAGGAGAGAGGAGACCATGTTACAGCAGAGAAAATAGGCCTCCATCAAGGTCTGCAAGTAAGTAATGAGAAACCTGGTTAAGTTCACAGATGTTCTTTCCTGATCTCACCAGAAGGGGGAGGGCATATAGTCTAGCAGATAAAAAGTAATCATTTTGCAAATGGGTAATGGACCCCCGCCCTCAGTGAGGTTTCCTACTCTTATTACATCTACCCTTGAATGTGCTATTACAACAAGACTCCAGTTTAACAGCTTTTTTGTCTCTGGCCAGGGGGTGACATACAGTGTCCAGCAGAATGGAGTGAAGGGAATTGCAGGAGCAGCAAAACTGCAAAAGAAAATCAACAAACCACAATCCAGAACTTCAGAGACTCTATATCAATCACATAGAACTAGGACAGCCTAATCTCTCCCCATCCTGGAGGCTCAGGGACATTTGCGGAAGAGGGGGCGGTAAGATTTGTAAGAGCAAAAAGGATGGGAGGAGCAACGATTTGTTCAAGATTCTCAACAATAGTGGGGCCAAAGCAATCCATAATGGACCTTGCATGCCCTTCGCAATGTCCAGCGCACTGTTGCCCTCATAAAGTCTAGCATCTGGTAAGAGGGCACCGAGACCACACTGGAGGCAAGGGATTGAATGACAGCCATAGTAGTGATCCTTATTGCTTAAGGGGAACAAGAGAAAGGGCTTATGGAAATGCCACTGGGTTCCTTATATTGTCATCGGAGAGGAGGAGCACCAGTGGAGAGTAGGTATCACACAATAAAGGACCTCTTCTGGGGAATTGGGGGGGGAGACCTGGGGCAGACTGGGGGAAGGGGAGGGGGAAGAGGGGGATGGAGGAACTGGTAAAAAAATTTTTAAATGTATAATTTAAATTTTTAATAAAAAAAAATGAAAAAGTAAAAAAACACAAAAAAAGGACCCAAAACAAAAAAAAAAAAAAAAGTTCTTCATTGTGCTTATGGATTTTTCACTAGAACATACTTATATATGTTTAAAATACATAATGCATGGTAATCAGTAAGCAAATATGTAAGGGAAGATTATCTTGTGTGATATAATTCTGTGGAAAGAATTTATCCTAATTATCCTAATACAGAATCATAGCTTAAATATAACAACAGTACCTTAAAATGCTTATAGCAAAAATATATATAACCAAAATTTATATATATATATATAATATATGTGGAAACTATACATATACATATACATGCATGTACATATATATACACACACATATGATATAAATTATTCAGCAAAGCAGACTTGCCAAAATAATTTAATCAATTGAATCTGTAGTCTAAAGGAAATGGAGAATGTAGTTTCTCCTTCCACAGGATCCCTCACTGCATGGTCTCAGGTGATCTCGATATTCCTGCCAATCCATCCAAAGTCTGTGCTCATAGGCCCTGCCCTCCACGGGCTTCCGGGTGCAGCAGTGAGCAGGACAGGCACCTGTGGTCACAGAGTCAGGAGTCTACTGGAGCTCCCAACAACAAGTAGGAAATTGTCACACCAGTGACGGGACTATGAGCGCACAAGCTGGTGACCACACAGGGACAATCTCTGTGAGGAAGTGCGTTCTCCATTGAGACCATGCGCATGTAGCCCTGCTACCCAGGGGAAGAAGGAGGAAGGAAGGAGTGTTTCAGACAGAGGCCTAGCCAGGACAAAGTGAAGCACAAGGGATTCAGTATAAAGGGGAAAGACTAGGCTTCGTTCCGAGGCAAGAAAGAGCTGTAGGAGAGAGGGAGACAGGGTAAGACCAGAAGTCACAGAAGACCACCCTCCACTCTAGCTGTATTAACTGTCACATGATAAAATAGTTAATGTTTTTTCAGTTACTTAAATATACTCATACATAAAGTGTACACAGGGTCAGAGAGCTGGCTCAGGGGTCAAATCTCTGCCTCAAAAGCAGGAAGTTCTGAGTTCAGATCCTAGATCCTACATAAAAAAG
Source organism: Typhlomys cinereus (assembly GCA_023101885.1). Taxonomy (NCBI): domain Eukaryota; kingdom Metazoa; phylum Chordata; class Mammalia; order Rodentia; family Platacanthomyidae; genus Typhlomys; species Typhlomys cinereus. The sequence goes on from JALPQD010000114.1 coordinate 5,893,701, forward strand.
CCAGGCAGAAATGGCGGCAACCTGTACTTTTAGTCCTGAAAGGTGGAGTCTGGGAAATTCCAGAGCAAAGCAAAGAGGAAGTAGAAGAAATCTAAGGTGATTCCTAAAGTCACCTTTGGGCCTCCATAGGCATGCACAGTACCCTCTGATTCACATAGACAACATACACAAGACAGACAGAAATGCACATGTGAAAGAAAAAAAGAAAGAGAGAGAGAGAGAAAGAAAGAGAAAGAAAGAAAGAAGAAGAGAGAAGAGAGAAAGAAAGAAAGAAAGAAAGAAGAAAGAAAAAAAAAGAAAGAAAGAGAGGAAGAAGAAAGAAAAAAGAGAAGAAGAAAGAAAGAAAGAAAGGAAGAGAGAAAAAAAGAAAGAAAGAAAGGAAGAAGAAAAAGAAAGAAAGAAGGAAGGAAGAGAGAGAAGAAAGAGAGGAAGAGAGAAAGAGAGAAAGAAGAGAGTAGAAAAAAAGAAATATTTAAGGAAATCATTCANTGAATGATTCCTTAAATATTTCTTTTTTCTCTACTCTCTTCTTTCTCTCTTTCTCTCTTCCTCTCTTTCTTTCTTCCTCTCTTCCTTCCTTTCTTTCTTTCTTTCTTCCTCTCTTCCTTCCTTTCTTTCTTTCTTTCTTTCTTTCTTTCTTCCTCTCTTCCTTCCTTCCTTTCTTTCTTTCTTTCTTCCTCTCTTCCTTCCTTCCTTTCTTTCTCTCTTCCTCTCTTTCTTTCTTTTTCTTTCTTTCTTTCTTTCTTTCTTTCTTTCTTTCTTTCTCTCTTCCTCTCTTTCTTTCTCTTTCTTTCTTCTTTCTTTCTCTCTCTCTCTCTTTCTTTTTTTCTTTCACATGTGCATTTCTGTCTGTCTCTGTGTATGTGTCTATGTGAATCAGAGGGCTCTGTGTGTGCCTATGGAGGCCCAAGGGTGACTTTAGGAATCACCTTAGATTTCTTCTACTTCCTCTTTGCTTTGCTCTGGAATTTCCCAGACTCCACCTTTCAGGACTAAAGTACAGGTTGCCGCCATTTCTGCCTGGCTTTTTTTATGTAGGTCTTGGATCTGAAACTCAGAACTTCCTGCTTTTGAGGCAGAGATTTGACCCCTGAGCCAGCTCTCTGACCCTGTGTACACTTTATGTATGGAGTATATTTAAGTAACTGAAGAAAAAACCTTAACTATTTTCATCATGTGACAGTTAATACAGCTAGAGTGGAGGGTGTCTTCTGTGATTCTGGTCCTACCCTGTCTCCTCCTCTCCCTACAGCTATTTCTTGCCTCGGAACGAAGCCTAGTCTTTCCCCTTTATACTGAATCCCTTGTGCTTCACTTTGTCCTGGCTAGGCCTCTGTCTGAAACACTCCTTCCTTCCTCCTTCTTCCCCTGGGTAGCAGGGCTACATGCGCATGGTCTCAATGGAGAACGCACTTCCTCACAGAGATTGTCCCGTGTGGTCACCAGCTTGTGCGCTCATAGTCCCGTCACTGGTGTGACAATTTCCTACTTGTTGTGGGAAGACTCCAGTAGACTCCGACTCTGTGACACAGTGCCTGTCCTGCTCACTGCTGCACCCGGAAGCCCGTGGAGGGCAGGGCCTATGAGCACAGACTTTGGATGGATTGGCAGGAATGTCGAGATCACCTGAGACCATGCAGTGAGGGGATCTGTGGAAGGAGAAACTACATTCTCCATTTCCTTTAGACTACCGATTCAATTGATTAAATTATTTTGGCAAGTCTGCTTTGCTGAATAATTTAATCATATGTGTGTGTATATATATGTACAGCATGTATATGTATATGTATAGTTTCCACATATATTATATATATATATATAAATTTTGGTTATATATTTTGCTATAAGCATTTTAAGGTACTGTTGTTATATTTAAGCTATGATTCTGTATTAGGATAATTAGGATAAATTCTTTCCACAGAATTATATCACACAAGATAATCTTCCCTTACATATTTGCTTACTGATTACCATGCATTATGTATTTTAAACATATATAAGTATGTTCTAGTGAAAAATCCATAAGCACAATGAAGAATTTTGTTTTTTTTTTTTTTTTTTGGGTCTTTTTTTTTTTTTTTTTTCCTGTTTTTTTTTTTATTAAAATTTATTATACATTTTAAAATTTTTTTACAGTTCCCTCCCTCTCCCTCCCCTTCCCCCAGTGCCCCAGTGTCTCCCCCCCAATTCCCAGAGAGTCCTTTATTGTGGCGCCTAACTCTCCCCTGGGTCCTCCTCTCCGATGACATATAAGGACCCAGTGGCATTTCCATAAGCCCTTTCTCTTGTTCCCCTTAAGCATAAGATTACTACTATGGCTGTCAATCCCTTGCCTCCAGGGGTCTCGGTGCCCTTAACAGATGCTAGACTTTATGAGGGCAACAGTGCGCTGGACATTGCGCAGGGCATGCAAAGTCCCATTATGATTGCTTTGGCCCCAACTATTGTTGAGAATCTTGCAAATCGTTGCTCCTCCCATCCTTTTGCTCTTACAATCTTACCGCCCCCTCTTCCGCAAATGTCCCTGAGCTCCAGGATGGGGAGAGATTAGGCTGTCCTAGTTCTATGTGATTGATATAGAGTCTCTGAAGTTCTGGATTGTGGTTTGTTGATTTTCTTTTGCAGTTTTGCTGCTCCTGCAATTCCCTTCACTCCATTCTGCTGGACACTGTATGTCACCCCTGGCCAGAGACAAAAAGCTGTTAAACTGGAGTCTTGTTGTAATAGCACATTCAAGGGTAGATGTAATAAGAGTAGGAAACCTCACTGAGGGCGGGGTCCATTACCCATTTGCAAAATGATTACTTTTTATCTGCTAGACTATTGCCCTCCCCTTCTGGTGAGATCAGGAAAGAACATCTGTGAACTTAACCAGGTTTCTCATTACTTACTTGCAGACCTTGATGGAGGCCTATTTTCTCTGCTGTAACATGGTCTCCTCTCTCCTTGTTTCTGGTGTGGCCCTCCTAACCCATCTCTCTTGTTCATAATCCTTGCAATTACTGTGTTACATAGGTTTACTTTTGAGTGTCCCAATGTGGGCTGGGCGAGTTTGGTACTAGGAGCCACCTATTAGGGAGTACATACGGCGCTTAATTTTCTGGGTTTGGGATACTTCACTTAATATAATTCTTTCTAATGACATCCTTTTCCCAGCAAATTCCAGTAATTCATCATTTTTGATGGCTGAGTAGTACTCCAACACAATGAAGAACTTTATGGAATGTTCAGCTTTAAACACTGATGCTGTTCTGCTCTCTGTAGCTATCGAACATCCAGGCACCTCCATCTCTTCATGCCCGCGGTGATGGGATTTGTGGCCACCACTACTTCGATTGTGTATTATCATAATATTGAAACTTCAAATTTTCCTAAATTACTTCTAGGTACGTATTGGCACAGTTGGTCTTTTCCCACATAACAAACACTTTGAGAAAGGATCAAGCATGGGGAATATGGGGGTTGGGGAAGAACCCACGATAACTAGTTCTGTAGTTTTTCAATAAATGTGAGTTGGACTGAGATGACCCAGGTCATAACACTTTCGTTTCCCCAAGGCATCTGATTTCAATGTCAGGCTCAGGCACTGGAACAAAACCAAATATACCTGGAAGAAAACAGCAGGGCCAGAAATAACAACACACATTCACAACCAAAGAATGTCACAGGAGCAACCCTAGAGGAGGGGCAGCCTCTTCAATATGGTGCCAGGAAAGCTGAATGTCTATTTGTGAAGATTAAGCCTTCACCCCTGCCAATCACCCTGCATCATATCTTCATCATCAAAGATATGATGCAATAATAGAGCACATGTGTCATTTTCTTATCTAACAAAGTAATGTAGATAGAATACACGAAGTGGTCTTTAATATTAAAATCAGTGCCCAAGGCTCAGGTCGCATCAGGGAAGAGGGATCAGTAAGAGCATGAGGGAGGGCAGGTTGTGGCTAGACATTGTCATCTGGACCCGGCAGGGTTCTCCTATCCATGAACTCTCTGCAGCTGTGTATATTTCCATACGATCTGCAAGGGTTTTGTCTTATCAACATTTCACCGTGGCAGGAGAAAGATCTCAGAAGCCCCACACCTCCTGGGAGCCTGATGAGTGTAAATGCCGATAGGTGTGGGAGGGAAGCTACTTTCCTCAGTGGTCGACTCACTGATACATGATTTGTGCCTCAGCAAAAGCTCAGACGCAAGCCATCAAAAGCAACCAGGTGAAACTCAGAGGGTCACACACGTGAAGACATGAAAGCAGGAGAGAAGCTGTGTCATGAGAAGAAGATGGGGGACGAGATCAGGGATTAAAGTGTATAAATATCATGCGTTCATTATATTCACATATGAAATATTAAAAGAATAAAAAGTATTGAAAGCAGCGAATTTCTATGGAAATGTAAGCAAAATTCATAATATTTCCTGCTCTTGTTGCAGCTTTGTTCCTGTATTGGGTCATGGCCTTCATTACCAAAACAATAAAGCTGGCGAAGTACTGGCAGTCAGGGTGGGACTTGTCGAACCTGCGCTTCTGCATCACAGGCGTGATGGTCATCTTGAACGGGCTGCTGATGGCCGTGGAGATCAACGTCATCCGCGTCAGGGTGAGTACCAATGGCTCTGGGTCTTGACTGCCATTCAAGACCTGTGTGTTAAAGAATGTAGTGTGTGTGTGGTGGGGGGGTGTCCTGGAGAGATGGCTCAGGGGTTAAGACTCTGTTTTGCAAGCAGAAGGTCCTGACTTCAGATCCCAGGTCCTACATAAGAACACCAGGCAGAAACAGCAGAGACATGGACTTCCGGCTCTAGTGGGCGGAGCCTGGGAAATCCCAGTGCAAAGCAAGAAGGAGGTAGAAACCATTCAGAATGATTCCTGAAGTCACCCTTGATCCTCCACAGGGACACATAGTGTCCTCTGATACACACACACACACACACACACACACACACACACAAAACCAATGAATGAATAAATATTTTCAAAAAAGAATTCAGTCAGCCAAAGATGTTCGATAAGGTTAAAAAAAAGTGCACATGGTCTATGTGTGAAAACATAAAATTGAGCTAATTCCCAAGCCTCAAACACCCCAGTGTGAACTGGGAAACTCTCCTTAATGGACACTGACTGAGTGCCCATGGTGCATCTATGTGAGGTTCAGCCTGCCTTCCAGACTGAATTGTTCTCATCATCTGTGATTGGTCAGAGGCACATCTGGGTTAAACAAAATATGTATTCCAGAAATTCATCACTGAAGTGAAAATAATCCAATCCATTCTGATCATTTTCCTATTGTAATGAAGAACCTTCTAGAGAGACAGATAACTTTAGACAGGTGTCCAAAGAAAGATGGCCAATGCCCATGTTTGAATAATGATTAGAAATCTATTTTATTCTCTGGTACAGAATGCTGTCAGTCATGTTGCATGAGATCTTATTAATAGGTCTCTCAATATTCATTTTCTATGAGAGTACTTTGAATTTGCTTTATGAGTGGAAAGAATTCTGCAGTGAGCAGGACAGTCATTTATTACCACTGGCCAAACCGATGACTCATCAATGGTTCTGGTAAATGTGTTTTACAATCTAAATAATACAAAATCTTCACTAAGATGACCTTTGCATGGGATCAGAAAAACCTAATCAGAGTTAATGCTGGAAGAAGAGTAAAGGGCTACTTTACTTTCCCCAATGATATGCCCACACTAGCAAGCACCCTTGCACATGCCCTTAACAGTGATGGAGTTTAGTGGTCACACATACCAAAGGACATGAGCACAGGAAGGAATCAGGAGGGGAAGAAGAAAATATGGAGTGGGAAAAAGCAGGGGTTGGATAATAAGGGATGAAAATGAGATACATTCATCATCTTCATGTACACATCCCTAAAAAGATATAAAATGAAAAAACTGAATTGGACTCAAGTATTTTCAGTGTGAAATTCTAGCATCAAACTAGCGAATATAGTGAGAGCAAAAGGGAGACATGTCTGAGAATATTTCAGGGGAATGTGAAAGCATTAAACACACACTTTGTTGCCCTAAATGAGAAGGTAGAGGAGATTGAGATGGTAATTGCGTGGAGCAAGAAGCAGGCTAATCAGTGCGCTGTGGAATTCTTCCCACCACAGAGATATGTCTTCTTCATGAATCCTCAGAAAGTAAAGCCCCCTGAAGATCTCCAGGACCTGGGTGTGAGGTTTCTCCAGCCCTTTGTGAACCTGCTGTCCAAAGCAACTTACTGGTGGATGAACACACTTATCATATCTGCACACAAGAAGCCTATCGACCTGAAAGCCATCGGGAAGCTGCCCATAGCCATGCGGGCAGTGACAAATTACGTGTGTCTGAAGGATGCCTATGAAGAGCAAAAGGTAATTTCAAATGTGCACCCTCCCACCTTTGGTGTCCGGAATCAGACTAGTGAAATATAAGTGTGCAAAGTTTAAATGACACCTATGGCAAAGGAAAAGTGGTTTTTCTTTATGTGTCTTGTCCACTAGTTTGGAGCCATGTTTCTTAGATACTAAGGAAAGATCAGAAGAGTAGAGAAGTGTACCGGTATTGGACAGCTGCCCACTAAAAACATAAGGAACAATTTAGAGAACACCGTCTTTTGTCTGGGATGTGCTCAAGTTGGACAGTAAAAATTAAGCAAAAATCCTGTGTGATGAACTTGCAATCATATAATATTAACAGCTCATAGGATTTTCATTCTTCCAAAGCATTTTTGTGAATAAATAGATCTCATTTACTAATAATCACCTTTTAGAAATGTAAACTCTTACACTAACCATCAGCAAAAATTTGGATTCTTTAGTTCATATTTGGAAACTGCAGAAATTAAGGATGTGTGTGCGTAGGCTGACAAGATGGCTCAGCAGGTAAGGCCAACTGATGACTTGAATTCAATCCCCAGAGAACTTCAACCCAGGTTGAAGGAAAGAATTCTCTTCTAAAAGTTGTTCTTTGACCTCTACATATGTGAGCCATGGCACACGTGTGCCTGATCTCACACAAATACACACACACACACACACACACACACACACTCAAGCATGCATACTCAATAAATAATTCTAAGGAGATTAAAGAGGTTATCAACTGCTTTTATCATTTATTCAATCCTCTAAAATTTTTTTTCTAACACTTTTCTTATGTATACTAATTCTTGAAAACTTTAAGGATGCTAGTGTTTGGGTATTTTTCAACTTGGCATTACGCCTTCTGAAGAGGCATGCAGGTGATATCAAATAGCAAATGTGTCTTAAATTGCAGCCAAGTGCAAACATCAGAGTCATTAAAAATGCCGGCATTTATAACAACACTGAAAGAGAGTCACGTACAATGAATCAGTTTTGGCAGTCCTCATCCCAAATCAACAAAGGGTTTATGGTAAACGATGAAAACGACCTCATGTATCAGAAACCGGTGTTGTGAAATTACCATTGCAGGAAATGGTGCTACCAATGAATCTGAGTCAGGTCTCTGGTTTACCACTGGGAAAAGTATTGCATAAAAACTTGTAACCTTCTTTGCTACAGCAAAGGCTTCAAATATTCAGGAAAAAAATGCCTTATGTTTCCTGAGTACTTCTTCCCACTGGAGTAGCCTCAACTTACTATACTGCACTGTATCAATAAACTTAAGATGGCAACGAAATTAACCATTCCACCAGGGAATCAAAATGACAACACAGTCAAACTCTCTTCCATAGACTTGGCTTCATAACCCTCATGAAAATACTTTTCTGAATTCTCATCCAAGACATAATGATGTTTGTTCAGGCCTTAATAGGTTTGTACAAACAAAAACTGTCCATGGGTGAAGCCCCAAATTTTCTTTATTTTGCAAGCACAAAACTCCCAAAATTGAAAAGAAGATTTAATTACTATTTGCAAAGATGAAGAAGGCGTGGAGAAGAAGCAATTCGGGGCTGAAACAATGTGCCAGGCTTCTTACAACTTAACATTCAGACAGCTTCATGACTCTGCCACTAGTCTTGATTTTTATAGCTCCCTGTCATGCTTTCCATACAACTTTCTTTGGCAGTATTCATAACAGATATACATTTTCCACATCAACTAGAAACGAATTCATCCTTAAGAATTTCATGTTAGCCTTTGACAACTGGAAATAATGCAGAGTTCTAGAGAGCTTGAATACTCTTCACCTCACCTATTTTGTTGAGGTGGATCTAGCAGTGACCATCTTCATAAACTGCCAAGACAGAGAATTATCCATTCTGTATTGAATTTGTGTGCTTATTTTCAAGGTCTTATATATAAAAGAACAATGGCCTCCATTGTTCATATTTGTGCCCACAATGTCCAATCTATGCACACCTGACAGTTTGATTATTATATGTAGGTCAGATATATTATATATAGGTCAGATGTATTCACCATTGAATACAACTTTATAATATCATGTACCTATTGGCTTCTTTGCATGCAGACATCAAATGTGAGTGTTTCTGTCATTCTCCCCTTCTCTTTAATGAAATCCTAGCAGAGTAGAATTTGTAGATCTGAAAGCATCTTCATGTTGGACAAGGAATGGGACGGAAGTAGAATTTTACTAGATCTCAATTGTAAAAACACCTTTGGAGTCACCAGAAGGTATTTCCTAATCTCTGAGATTTGTTGTTGCTCTAGTCAGGCGTCTCTGCTTCTGTCTTTCAGAAGAAAGCTGCGGATCGTCCAAACCGGACGCCGTCCATATGGCTGGCAATGTACAGGGCGTTTGGGCGGCCCATCCTGCTGAGCAGCACGTTCCGCTACCTGGCCGACCTGCTGGGCTTTGCTGGTCCGCTTTGCATTTCCGGAATAGTCCAGCGTGTGAAGGAAACCAACACAACAAGGGTGCGTTTGCTACTCTTTGAAAAGAAATGTGATTGGTAAATGTCCTTGCCTGGTTATTTTTGTTAATATGGTATTATGGGTAATTCAAACGGGCTTATTTACAGAGAATTGAAGAGTTTTAAAAACTAAAAACAGTAGTTTTCCCTGTGGAGAAAATCATGTATTTAAATATACACTGAATGTGTCTGATCAAGAAAACTGTTTCTGAGATCCAGAGCCCATAAATATTTCATATGCACCAGAGCATTTGTGTGCAATTTCATATTGATTATTATCCTTGATCTTTATAGTGATTCTTTAAAGAAGCGTTATATATGGGGCCACGAAGGTACCTGTCACCATCTTAAAAGCTTGAGGTTGATGATAGTAGCGAAATCATACTACATATTCTTTTTTTAATAAAAGTGTCATGGTGGTTCACATGGTTAGAGGAAGGAATATGATGTTTTATTTGTTATTATGTTATTGAGAGGAGATGTTTGAATGAAATACTGTATATCTACTGTTGTAAGTACATGACCCTTTATTTTCTATTCTTTTGAACATCGGTAAAGGGAATAATCTAGGGTTTTTATTTTTTCTCTTTCTCATTTTTTTCTTTTGCCCTGGTATTCACTGTGCAGTCCAGGCCTCCCTCAAACTCATGATAATACCCCTGCCTCAGGCTCTGAGCTCTGTCCTGACAGGGGTGTGATGCCATGCCTACCCCTAGGTCTTCCATTTGTAAGATAAGAATGAGTCCCCTAGTTTCACAATGGAAACTCTAGACCAGGTGACTCAGCTTTCCTTCCCTCTCCTTCAGTCTGAAGCCAAGGCCTTCTGACTGACTGAAGCCCAGGCCTTCTGATGAAGCCCGGAACTTCTGACCTGGGCCTCTGGCTTCCTTATTATGATTTTACTCCGTCAGAATTCTCTCCAAGGGCTGCTCATCAGTGCTTTTGCTGTGGTAGTTGGTGGCTAACCCTCCATGAATCCCCTCAGGCTGACACATGCCTGCTGCTGGCAGAGAGGTCTTCTGTCTGTAGGCATGTCTGGCTTCCGGAATCACAATGGCTCCTGTTGTTCACATTTGTGCCCATGATAACCACCCCATGTTCTTATACACCTGACATTTGACACGAGTCAGATGTGTTCACCATTGAATACAGTTTTGTGTTGTCTTACAGCTGATAGTCTAATTACATGCAGATATCAAAATGTGTTTCTGCCCTTCTCCCACATGAAGTCCCAATGGATTAAGACCTGTAGATCTGAAAACATCATCATGCTGGATGAGGAAGGTGATGGAGAATTTTACTGGCTCTCACCTATAACAATATGCAGATGTCTTCATTGCTTTCCCCCCTTCAAGCAAACACATCACCACATGCTCTTGTTACACACACAGCTCAATCTTGCTTTATATCTATACAACGCACTCCGTCTTTCTCCCACCAAAATCATTTTTCGTTAAGTTGTATTTTATGTCTGAGGGTGTCGGTTTATCAATTTATCTGTTTTATAATTGATTTGACTAATATAAATGAAGATAAGAGAAATAAAAAGTACATCAGGTACAATAATTATAAAATAAAAGGCTGGGGAGCAGGAAAGTTAACTCAGTTAGTGAAGTGTTAACCTGTAGGAGTGAGAAGTGAATTCTGTCTCTGGATTTGCATTAAAAAAGAAAAAGTCATATAGTGGTGAGTGCTTGTAATTCCAGTCCTGGGATTAGAGAGTAGGTAGAACCAACTCTGAGTTCACTTGCCAGCCAACCTAGCCAAATTGGCAAGTCCAGACTATTAAGAGACTCTGACTCAGAAACATAAAGCTAGCCTGAGGAATCACAATGAGACTAACCTCTAGGCTATACATGCTCATGCATACACACACGTGCACACACACTTACATGCTCATGCACACACACATGCACACACACTTACATGCTCATGCACACACACTCACACGTGCATACACACTCACATGCGTGCATGTGTGTGTAGAACCACGGGCGAATTCAGCAACCACCATGGACCGCCTCCATGTCCTCCTTGTTTACTTTGCCCCGGAATTCACAGACTCCACCCTACCAGGACCAGAAACGCAGGCCGCCCCCGCTTCCGCCCAGTGTCTATATGTGGGGTCTAGGATCCGAACTAGGACCTCCCGCCTGCAAGGCAGGGGCTTAACCCCTGAGCCACCTCTCCAGCCCCGAGGTTTCTACTTGGAAAACAGTGTCTAAACTTTTCCACAACTGCCAATATCAGCTGAGGTTAAAAAAAAAATCTTTGCAAGAAATGCACTCTAAGGGTGTGAACGTTATGAGTTATCTTTTTTTTGATAATTGCACATTTATAGCAGTCAATAGACTATTACTAGCACTAGGAATTCCCTGTGCTGATTTTTCATTCTGTGTACATCTGTGAACATTACCCAGGGAAGCCAGAGCTACCTTACCATGACTTGCTCCCTGCTGCGTTACAAGAACATTGGGCTTTTGGATTTCAAAATTGCACATCCTTTACTAAATGCAGATGGCATACCGGGAGGATGAGGACTGGTTTTCATGAGTTTCTGTTTTTCTCTTGGGCCAAGGCTTCAGAAACCCTGTCGTCCAAGGAATTCCTTGAGAACTCTTACGTGCTGGCTGTTCTTCTCTTCCTGGCCTTGATTCTGCAGAGGACGTTTCTGCAGGCATCCTACTATGTGACTATAGAGACAGGCATCAACCTCCGAGGGGCTCTGCTGGTACGTATGGCCCACGAGTGATCCTGGTATCTTGACAATGACATGTGCCATGCAGTGACGAGTGTCGCCTTGGGGCCTCCTCATCCTCTCTCGTTTGGATATGACAGCAGAACTGTTTGTAGCACGTACTTCATGACATACTCTGTTAGCTGACACACTGTAACAGGTTTCACTGTGACATTTTTATCTTCATGCACACATTATGTATTTTGTATGCATGTGTGCGTGTGTGTGTGCATGCATGTGTGCATGTGTGTGTGTGCGTGCACATGTGTGCATACAAGAGAATCCACGAGTGCGTGTGCTGTAGAATTCCAAAGGTGACATGCACTCTGAATTGCTCTACCTCCTTTTTGCTTTGTTCTGGGGTTCCCTAGGCTCCCCTTCTAGGAGCCATATCCACTCAACATTTTAATATGGGATCTAAACTCAGGTCCTTTTGTTTGTGAAGCAAAGAATTCAACCCCTAAGCATCTCTCCAGCTCCTTTTCTACCCTTCTTGTTGGTCCCCTTCCTCCTCCAAAGACCCCCACCTTCTATTTCCATGTTACATATATTTTGTGACCCTCCTGTGACCCTTCCGACCCTCAAGATCTCTTCTCCTCCTCTTGGGGCTCCTACTCACTTTCCTACCCACAGGACCCACTTGTGTAAAGAAACGCAGAACCAATGTACAAGCCCATTGCGCTAAAGATTGTTTTTAAAATAATATATTGGGTAGGAGACATGGCTCAGAGGTTAAGACTTTGCCTCGCAGGCAGAAAGTCCTGAGTTCATTCCAGGTCCCATGTAAAAAACGCCTGGTGGAAATGGCAGCAGCCTGCATTTTTGCCCTGGTGGGCAGAGCCTAAGATATCCCAGAGCAAAGCAAAAAAGAGGCAGAAGCAATCTAGGATGATTCAGGAAGTCACCCTTGATCTTCCACAGGGACACACAGTGCCCTCTCTCTCTCTCTCTCTCTCTCTCTCTCTCTCTCTCTCACACACACACACACACACACATGCACGCACACACACGCACGCAAAAATAAAGTTTAAAGAACATTAAGAGGGGCTGGAGAGGTAGCTCAGGGGTTAAGCCTCTGCCTTGCAGGCGGAAGGTCCTGAGTTCAGATCCCAGATCCCACGTATAGACGCCAGGCGGAAGCGGGGGCGGCCTGCGCTTCTGGTCCTGGTAGGGCGGAGCCTGTGAATCCCGGGGCAGAAGGAGGTGGAGGCGTCCATGGTGGTTCGCGAACTCGTCCGTGGTTCTACACATACACAGACACACAGACACACACACGCGCGCGCGCACACATACACACGCACATGCGCACAGTTGAATAAATAATAATAATAAAAAAAAAAATAAATAAAGAACATTAAGAAAAATTTTCCTCTGTGGGTAAAAAAGAAAAAAATATTTTAAAATCTTACATTTATATATCCCCATTTCTATTGATTCTTGAGCTTGTATTTAAAGTTGAATGGCTGCTTCGATTATATTACTAGAAAAAATAAGTCTGCATTTACCTGAGGATGTAAAGCAATTGTGCTGAAATGGGGATTGTGCTTGACTTAAAAGTTGGCCGCACAGAGAACTGAAGTTTCTTTGCATAAATTTCACTTGCTCTGTATTTTTGCAATGGCAATAAAATGACAATGTCAATTTTAAGTGTAGAGCTTCAGGGTGTCTTTGTTTCCTTCCTGTAGGCCATGATATACAACAAAATCCTTCGACTGTCTACGTCTAACCTGTCCATGGGTGAGATGACTCTGGGTCAGATCAACAACTTGGTCGCCATTGAAACCAACCAACTCATGTGGTTCCTATTCTTGTGTCCCAATCTGTGGGCCATGCCTGTGCAGGTAACCTGCATGTGTAGGACTCTCTTCTAGAGAGGAATAAAGCCACAGGGGTGGCAGATTCGTAACCCCAGAAGGGTATCCCTTCTGAATGTACTAGTGTCCCCCTTTTGTAAACGAGGAACCCGGGACTGAGGGGGTGTCATAAGTTAACAAGTGAGGTTTGGATTTTGCTGCTTGAGGGTTTGGTGTCTGCTTCATTCCTCGTGTACATGGCTGTTTAACTCCTTGAAGCATGACTTTCCCAAGTGATGTGGCGGGATTATAAAAAGATCTTGCTGGCAGAGTGTCGAGACAGGCAAGTTGAAGGAAGTCACCATATCTGAAGTATTTAGTGACAGGGCTTAGCATTTTTATAGGCGGCTGGTAATTATCTGGCTTGGACAGTCTCATTCTGATGAACTCCCACGGTGTTGCAAAACTATGGCAATCAATTTAATCCTTCTCATGGTTCCAGTTGCTAGCAGCTTATAACATGACCAGCTTTATAGGGTAGGCAGAATACTGACAAGCCCCAGGACCACTTGGCTATTTCTTACATAAAATAAAGTTTTCAGGAGAGACGTGAAGTTTTCATTGTATTATGAAAGAATGGCAAAAGAAATATATTCAGGGACTAGAGAGATGGCTCGGGGTTAGAATTTTGCCTCCCAAGCAAGAGGACCTGAGTTCAGATCCCCAGATCCTACATTAAAAAATGCTAAGCAGATATAGTGGCAGCTTGCAAATCTGGCCCTGTGGGGCAGAGCCTGGGAAACCCCAGCAAAGCAATAAGGAGAGAGAGAAATCCAGGATGATTCCCAAAGTCACCCTTGGGCCGCCATAGGCACACGCACTCAAGTGCTCTCTTGTACACACACACACACACACACACACACACACACACACACACACACACACACAGAAATATAGTCTTTTTTTTTTTCCTGGGCCTTTGTGCTGGGTGTTTGGATTCTCGTTTTGTACCTTCAGATGATGCTCAGGCTGCAGATCGTCTCCAGTGGAACCCCTCATGTGTCCCACACTGGACACCTCTTAAAGTTTGCAAAGTAAACAATGCTAATTTAAACATTATTTTTATTTCTAATGGAACTGTAAGCCAAATGAAAGTCATTGGAACACAACACACTTATCAGAGCAGATTCATAATGAAGTCAGTTGGGTGGCTGCCTCATTTTTAATTTTCACCAAAATCTCACAATGTGTTGACTTTTCACACCATGCATGTCCAGAAAGGGGGATTTTGGTTTAAGTGGAATTCCCCAAATACCAGTCAGTAAATGTGCCATGGAGACCAGAAAACTGCTGTCTCCATTGGTCTGTTTCATTAATTGACAGTTGAAGTCATGCTCAATTGAGATCCTTAAAAAAATCTTAAAAAATTTTAAAGAGGGAGAGAACGAAAGAGAGACAGAGAGGGAAGGGAGGGAGAGAGAGACAGAGATAGATAGATAGGTAGATAGGTAGATAGACAGACAGACAGACAGACAGAGAGACAGACACAGACAGAGAGAGAGACAGAAAGAGGGGGATTTGGATTTAGAGGTTAGCCATAAATAGCCACAAGCTTTGGGGAAACATTGGTAGCACCTGCCTGTCATCCCAGAACTCAGACGTAGAACTAGGGGAATCAGGAGTTCAAGGCCAGCCTTGGCCGCCTAGCTTGGGTTTGACTCCAACCTAAGGGATAAGTGAGATCAGGAGGGTGGTCAGCTGCAGCACTTGGCTGGTCCTTTGTTGTGTGACTTTGAATTTTTGGTCTGTTTTGAGACCGAGTCTCAGGATGTAACTATGGCTGTCCTCAGACTCAGAGCAAGCTCCTCCTCAGCCTTCCACGTGCTGGGTTTCCAAGTGCCACCACACCCAGGTCTCCCCACTGTTTTGGTTAGTCCTAGCCTTCTTGTCCTGAAGCATCTTTGGGAGTTGCTCATCAAGTAGGGCACTTGAGTCCTCCAGGGGCTCCCTGCTCCCCACTCCCATGACTGATGGAACCCCATGACTTCAGGAGAACTTGTGGCGTGCATTGTTTATGATGGCAGCCAGTCTTAGCTTATGAGGGCTGCCACTCTTCTCAGCTTGTCATGTCCCTTTAAACGTTCAGGTCAGAAGCACTGAGAGGGCGGGGTAACTCTCTGCAGCGAAAGTCAATTGGTTAGACACCAGCTGTCCATGTGAATTTACTAACAATGCATCGCTAGTGCTTAGTCTTGCCCCAAAATTACATCTCAGTAAAACCCAACGGTGGCAGGTGCATTGACTTCACATAAACCAAGTGCAATGATTTCAGCACATCTGCCTTTCGCTCCCACAGTCCCATTCACATGCTCCATTCTGCCTGCCTCCCCTTCTAGATCATCATGGGAGTGATTCTGCTTTACAACCTCCTTGGTTCCAGTGCGCTGGTGGGCGCTGCGGTCATCGTACTGCTGGCACCCATACAGTACTTCATTGCTACCAAGCTGGCCGAGGCTCAGAAGAGCACGCTCGTAAGTCACATGCCTGGGGACACTGTGGGCTTTGGGGTGATCATCCAGAAAGCAAATGTATACATCTCAGGATCTATTGAAAATCATTGCATTTCAAGCCCATGCATAGGTGGCAAATGTGCAGTTTTGGTTTTGCACAAAATGACTTTAGGATTGGTGTATATTCGCTGTACACATAAATTTTTACATATGATGTGCTTTGACTTTATCTCTCTATTTTCCCTCCACTTCATTCTTTTCTCCTCTTCCAACACTATTATTTTCCTCATAGTCTAGACAGTTTTGATTGTATTTTCATGTCATATCATATATAGGATTTTATGTATCTATAGAAAACTCAGGATCTGCAAATGAGCAAAAATATGGTGTTTGTCCTTTTGAGATTGGTTTAAGTCACTTACTTAATAGGACAATCTCCAGTTGCATCCATTTTCTAGCAAATGACATGCTTTTATTCTCTACACCTGAATTGAATTCCATTGTGCAGATGTATTATGTGTTCTTTGTCCATTCTTCTGTCGTTGGAAACTTAGCCTGTGTGAACAGTGCTCCAATAAGGACCTCTGGATATGTTGACCTGGAGTCCTCGAGGTAACTACCCAGGACTAGGTCATATGCCGGACCTATTTTTAGTGCTTTGAGGAAAATCCATGTTGATTTTCACAGTGGCTGAGGAAATACATCTTTTTAGAGCAGAGCAGGAAATTAGATTTGACTGTCTCCGCTCTGCAAGGATTGAGTCAGTTATGACTGTTGCAAGTTCCACAGAGTGCACAGCTTCGGATTTTTTTACACGGCTTTTTTATTGCCTGTCCAAAGAATACTCTTCGGCATCCTCTGAGGCCATTGGATGTTGGTGATTGACATGGAAAAAATGTATCAGTGGGAAAGAGCTGGACCAGGCTCAATGCTTTTGAAATTGAAGTGTACACTCACATTACATGATTGTCTAGAGTTATGTAAAGTATTTCAGTGAGTCTCTTCTCTTACTCTCCTCTCTTCTGTTTTGTCTCCTTTTTCTTTTCCTGCCATCTAAGGTCTTCAGGTCTCTCCTCCTGTCCCTTCCTCTTTTCCTCCTCCCACCAGGCTGCTCATGGCCCTCTCCCTACCCCTCCGACCTTAAGCTCTCTCTTCTGTTCTAATGCTCATCCATCTTTGTGCTAAACTATGGCTTCCTTGGCCACTGGGCCCTCAATTCTAAATAAATTCCTGTTTCTTAAATTGAAAAACAAGTTTCAGTGGCAGCGGCTGTGGCTAAGTACAGTTACGATTGTTTTGGCGGGGTAGGCGAAGCCCGGCTTTGACCCTTTCCGGCTTCAATTGGCCGTGAAATCATTTAATTAAAGAAATACTGGCTTCCTCCAAAGAAGCATGTGCAAATCGTCAAGCTGTTGACAACACGCTAAAAAATGAAGTTTAATTAAATACGAGCAAGGCCCTGGGTAAATCAGGCGTGGATTGGAGCGGTGTGGCTACCCGTGGGACTGTCTCAACCGAGGTTACCCCTGGGACACAAGAAGGTCGCATGTCAGGCATGTGGTTCTTGTCACTTGCTTTTCTGAAGCCACTGTTAAGCTTGTGACTTCTGTATTCATTCTCACTGTGCTCTGAGCCATCTGACCTTTTAACTGCAGCATGGAAATGTGGATAGGTGTGGAGTGGCAGACTCCTGTCTCTGTTCATGCAGTATCTGGTCCCTCATTAAACAAGGTATTTGAGACTGCAGAGATTAAAAAAAAAAAAGGAGCAAAACGCAGTATGTCTATGGCTTCTTTTTCCTGTCTACCTTTTGGCCCTGCTATTGTGTCTCTGTGTGGTGGTCGGAGCCCGAGGCCTGAGCTTCTGGGCTTCTGGGACTATCATAAGGTAATGAGTTGTAATTCTGAGAATTTCACAGTCTAATGGACCCAGCGCAGTTAGAAATCAAGGCCACCTCCACTTTGCGTGTTCCTTGGTCTTCTGTCTCTGATTCTTTCGGATGCGGCCCCAAGTGTGTTATGTTTCGTCCCTTGTTTTGTAGGATTATTCCACCGAAAGGCTGAAGAAAACTAACGAGATATTGAAAGGCATCAAGCTTCTGAAGTTGTACGCGTGGGAGCACATCTTCTGCAAGAGCGTGGAAGAAACCAGGATGAAAGAGCTATCAAGTCTCAAAACCTTTGCGTTGTACACGTCGCTCTCCAGTAAGTGGAGGCCTTCAGTGGAGCACTGTGCAGAATGGTCCCCCTAAGCTTGCATGGTGCACAGTGAGATGCTGTGGTCACTCGAAGGAAGCCCATTTGTTTTCTAGACATGCGCTGTCCACCAGCCACTAGCCGCAGGACATGCTTTCTGACTTAAGCACAGGGTTAGAGCCTGGAAGACCTGAATTTGGTTCCTTGTTGTGACACTTTGCATACTGAGGCCCTCGCTTCATCGTCGGTCACAGGAAGGTATTGGTGACAGGAGGATCTCTCAGCGAAGCTTCATTTTGGTGGCTGTCGGGAGGGAAAGCTCAGGAAAAAAGGAAATATTTCTCTTAGTGCCAGTGCCTATTTTATCCCCAATTCCTTTGAGAGTGCCTACTGTCATTTTTTTTTGGGTGGCGGTTCAAGTGCAACTTGTCTTCTCCCATGTGTGCTTCCAAGGGTGGAATTTATGTCGTATGTCACCAAGTTTTGCAAGCATGTGCCTTTCCCACTGACAGCTATCTTACCAGCTGAGCTAGCTCACAGGCCCCAGGGAGTTTTATTTACTTGTTTATTTATTTTGCACTTGTGTGTGTTGCGTGTACCAGAGAGCACTTTCATATGTGTGCCTGTAGAGACCCAAGGATGACATCAGGAGCCATCCTGAATTGCTCCACCTCTTTATTGCTTTGCTCTGGGTTTCCCAGGCTCTGCCGTCCAGGGCCAGAATTTCTGCCTGCATTTTCACATGGAATCTGGGGTTCCTAACTCAGGTCCTTTTGTCTGCAAAGCAAAGGTTTTAACACCTAAACCATCTCCCCCCTTCCACCCTTCATCCCCCCCTACCCAAGAGATTTTTAAATAGTGTTTTTGATCTCAAAGTATGAACTCGGTCTTCTCAAGAACAGAGGTTCATGTTAGGAAGTATATACATACACAGTCAAGCTACCCCACTAATACCGGATCTGATTTTCTGTCACTTTGACTCCCCAAACTTTTAACGACTTAACAATTTGGAGGTTCATGTTTTATGTCCTTATGCTGAATTATAAATGGCTTCAGAGCTTAGTGACCACCAGCACTTTGTTTGTGAAGTGGATTCTTAGAAAACAGTACCCAGGCTGCCTTGGTGCTATGTCAAGGAATCATACTGCATGTTCCATGTGTATGAAGCACCTGGAGACAGATCTGGTGTTTGGAGAGCTCTGTCCACAGCTTCCTATTTCAAGACCTGTGAGCTGTGATGTGTAATGTAGGTGTATCATGTGGAAGGCCAAGAATGTGACACTCTTGGTTCATATTAAAATGCTAGAGGAACTGTGTTTGTGGAGCATCATGCAATGTAAAGACAAATAACAAGTGAACAAAAGGGGAAAAAAAATCAGTAGAATAGGGAAGTAGACCGTTTGGATCTTAGGGGCCCAAATGAACTGAAATTAAAGGCCGAGTGGTCAGCTGACAACTTTGGCCAGTTGCTGGGTGGAGTTTCAGTTTCCTCACTGGTAAGCTAAGAGGTATTAATAGTCCTTGGGGTGGGGCTGGGAATGATAAAGTACTTGCCTCTGCTGTTTGAAGCCTAGCACTACATAAAGCATCTTTAATCCCAGCACTTGGGAGGTAGAGGCAGGAGAGTGGACTCTTCAAGGTCTTCTTTAACTGCCTGGCAAATTTAAGTTTAGCCTGCGTTATGTAAGATCTTCCAAGCGCTCTATTGTTAAGTAAACCTTGTTCCCATGCCAGCTACTGGCTCTGTTGCAAGTCATTAATCTTTTGACCTGTGCTCTCCCAAATCCTGTGGTTTCTGAACAGTATGATTACATTCAATCTGTCTTTACTGTGACTCAACCCTTAGCATTGTGGGTAGCTCATAGCTGTCACCCCATCTCTGAGGACACAGAAGGCAGAGTTTGAGGCCATCTTAGGCGACACAGTGAGTTCCAGCCCCTCCTAGGCTACAGAGTGAGTCCTTGCCTCAGAAAACAAGCTAACGAAGCCCCACTAGTATTTGGTCTAAAGGATAAGTTTCTCTTGTCTTAGCTACACCTATGTGTTTAAATGGGTGAAGATGTGCCGTTATTCTACTACTCACAAAGTTTGAAAGTGAAAGTCAGTGCTAGAAAGTGAACTCGAAATGATGTTAAATCCCCATTTTTGATCTGATAAAAAGCCAATTTCACATATGCAAATTAGTTTGATGGACCCAAAAATAGAGATTGAATGTAAATACTCTCAAGAATGCATATTTACTTCTAATAACTTGCATACTAAATGATTTACTTGAAGTCTGTTGCTTGTAACATTTCATAAAAATCCCCCGATGCATTTTTAACAATTGTAGATCATTTTAATTTCTTTTTCCCATTGTTAAAAATTCCTTTAGTGTTTTATATATATGGTATGCTGAATTTATGTACGTTCATACCTTACTCCCCAATCCCATCCCCCTCCTCTTCCGCTTATAGTTCTTCTCACCTGTGAGATGCCCTCTTGTTTCTAAGTCTTTTTACAAGTATGGTTCCCTGGGTCTCATCTGGTTTGCCCTTGATAACACGTGCCTGAGTATTTGTGGGAATATGAATCGTGTATCAGTGGCTATTGCATCGAATGTGATATTTTAATATAGGAAGCCAGTGTCTGCCTAAGACTACTGTGTGGGAGTTCATGTACCCCCAGACTACAGACAGCACTTGGGAGCTGTTAATACACCTTGCTCCTTTTGTCTTTGGGGATGCTAATCAGTAATGTATGACAAAGTGAAAGTGTTTTCTCCAGTTGGTGAAGCTTTCCTCTTGTTTCTTCCCACAGTCTTCATGAACGCGGCAATTCCCATCGCAGCGGTGCTGGCCGTAAGATACTGTTTTTCTTGTTTGCTTTTAGAAACAGAACCAATTCAGCGCTCATGAATGATTTATGGACAAGATTACATGGGTGGCCATGTATGTTTCTTCCCTCCCAGCGTTCCTTCTTTGTAGTTTCCCTTGCAATCTTTCTCCTCCTCTACAAGGGCTTCCCAGCTATGACATTATAGACATTTAGGTTCAGATAATGCTTTACTGAAAGGGGTTTCACTTTGCATGAGAATACATAGCCTTATCAATGGCTTTTACCTACCACAACAATCAAAAACACTCATAGACACAAGCAAATGTCCTGGGGACAGGGGGTGGAGGAGGTTGGGAAGGAAGAAATATGGATGGAAGTAACTGTTCTCATCCAGATATCCTGGTTCCCATGCATTCTTAGAACAACTGTTAGGTTGACAATCAGGACATGGTAAATGATTTTATTTCTTGCTAAAATAACAAACTCAACACCTGGTCTAACTTTTAGAATGTAAACATGTCCTCTTTGGACACTGTTGCTGGAATTTCGGTGCTGATCCGCAGCAGGGACCCTTACATATTGGGACGTGCTTGAGCCTTGGTTGTTTGGAAAGGGTCTGTCTGGTTACTAAGAACTCTGAGTTCCCTCACCAGATACTTCTGCCTGCACCGGGGTTTGACAGAAGTGAGTTTTCTTACTCTGCACATAGGTGCCACCTTGACTCTCTCACAAAGGTACTCCTAGGATTATGTGTAAATCACTGTGCTCACCAATCATGAACTTGACATTGTGGTGATGGAGTCTGGGGCAAAGTCATTCTTTTTCATAGTAGCAATGAAGGTTTTGATAGTGAGTCCCTGCTAGGTTTGTCAAGTTGAGTGTGGCTACGTAGGCAGCTTTCTCTCACCCTCTCTAAAGATACCCTTTCTTTGTGCAGACTTTTGTGACGCATGCATACGCCAGTGGGAACAATCTGAAACCTGCAGAGGCCTTTGCCTCCCTCTCTCTTTTCCACATCCTCGTCACACCTTTGTTCCTTCTGTCCACCGTGGTCAGGTTTGCCGTCAAAGCCATCATAAGGTACGCATTAAGACGTCATTGTGTATTGGTTTCATTGCCTCCACCATAAGGTATACACTAAGATGTCATTGCGTATTGGTTTCATCTCCTATTAGTTAAAGAAGTAATATGTGCTTCTGGTAGCAAATTTTGGAAAAGTTATAAAAAAATTAAAATTGCTATTCAGAGAAAGCACTACTATTAGAACAATAGAGTATGCTACTTTTAGTATCTTATTTATTTCATAAAGAATAAGTATTTAAAAAGTTTGGTATTTCAGGTGCTTTTGACTCCTTTATTTTACTTATTGTTTATATCAACTTTCCCCGCATTAAAGGCTCACAGCATGTGATGCTAAGGGGCCCCGGGATAGGCTGTTCTTTGGAAATATTCTAATTTATTTAATGATCAGGTTTTTAGTAGACATTTGAAGTGTTTCTGTTTTCTCCCAAGCATGGAAACACTGAGATGAATATCTCTGCTGCTCTCACTTCTCTCTGATGGTTTGCTTTGGTAGCGTTTCTAGAAGTGATACTGGTTTCCGGCACTATGCATATCTTTTCTCAAAACTATATATTCTTATTTGTTGAGAAAGAGAGAAAGGATGAGTGTGTGGAGATCAGAGGACACCTTTTGGAAGTGGTTTCTCTCTTTCCACCGTGTGGGCTCCAGGAATTGAACCTAGGTTGCCAAGTTTGTACGCAAGCTTCTTTGCCTGCTAAACCATCTTGATGGCCCAGAATGCACTTTTTTTTCCTTCAGAGTTTTAAAAAATATTTATTCACTTATTTGTAGTAGAGGAAGGAGAAAGACAGAGGAGAGAGGAGAGAGATAAAGAGAGAGAGAGATGCACATACGCCATAGTGTATGGGTGGAAGTCATAGGACAATGTTTGGAAGTAAATTAGTCAATTATCTCCTTCTACCCTGTGGGCTTCTGGGGATCGAACTCAGGTCACCAAGTTTAACTTCAGTCAGATGCAACAGTGGAATCATCCAAGCTTAGAGTTGCTGTTCATAGGAAGATGCACAGAGCCACTGAGTCATCCCTCTGCAGAGTTTCCACACTTGTGACTTCCTATGATGCACATCTGTGAAAGGAGCCGAGCTATGACAGGGACTGTTTCCTCACTTTTATTTCTGTTATTAATAAGTGTGCTATCAGATCACAGGATACAGCCCTGTGCCAGCCTCTGCTGTCCCGGACTCTATGGCCAGCAAGACAGCTTTGAGTGGCGTTTGGCTTGGGCTGCGCGATCTTCATGCATCTTGTAAATTCTCCATGTGTTTCACGAACAGTCATTAGCACATTTGTATCTGGCCGTGGAGAGAGATGCCTCAATGTCACAACACTGGAGGAGGACGGGAAAGTGGAGCCCTGTGATGTACAGAGTGTAGCGCTGACATTGGCCAAGAGGCAGAATGATTGCAGCTTGGGTTTTCAAAATGCATCAGCCCTTCCCCCACCGTGTCTGCACATCATCGAGAAAGCCAGCCGTTAATATTCAAAGCAGTAGCTTTAGATGAGCATTTACAAGCACTTACCAGTGACTCATTACCAGAAAATAAAGCACATATAAGTCGTCCTGTGAGGGATCAAACTCTGATGGAGGGTGGAGGGGGGGTTTCAGCACATAGTCTCAGTCCTGTCTTTGGGTCAATTAATAGTTTGGAAACTGTCAGGGTCTAGAGCTCAGGCCCTCTGGCTTCAGTACCCTCTTCTTTTCCTTCCTTATTGTTCTGCTTGGGCTTTGGAGCCTCGCTTCCAAATTAGGCAGTGCTCTGGAGCAGAAAGCCACCGCAAACAATAAAACTGACAAACGGCCAGAGTCCTGCTATTTCCAGCCTTATTTTCCTTTTCTCCACTCCTCGTGGGCCCTCCCCTTCCTGCTCGCTGTATGATGGACATCTGATTTGGCCCTGGGAGTGGAGATAAAGCACAGTCTCTAACTTAGAACAGATAAGTCCTTGGAATGCAGGAGGCTGCCCAACATCAAAGGGAGTTGATTTGAAAAAGATGAGTGCAATGGACGATTTGCCCTCACTCCACAGTGGACATTTCCTAGTCCACAAAAGGATGGGGAGCACTCTCTTTTTCTCTCTCCTACAGAAAAGACATTTGCCAGTTTGATAAAGACCAGTGTGGTTTTTAGGGCTCTGGGCCAGGTTTTCCTGAGCCATAGGCCAAATAGAATCACTTATGAAAATCTCATTTCTCAAAAATGACTTTCAGCAGTTGATTTGTGTGTTCTACAGACAGGACTGGTTGAGAGGAGAGGCCAACCCACTTTCCCAGTGTGTACTGGTTCCCGGAACCCAATCAAGCATTTTCCCAGTATTGACTGAGCTTGGCATTTAGTCTATGCCTGGGAACCCATGACAAGCCTTGGATGCCAGTTGGCGGGTGGCAAGCTGAATCGGCTGTGTGGAATGGGAGACTGGGTCAGCTGATTCTGAAATCTCTTTAACACCAGGGACATCCTGAGGAATCCACTGTGCTTTAAGTGCATTCAGAACTTTGCTGGGTTAGAATGAGCTGAAACCAAGTTCCAAGTTTCTGTTATACATGTGTGCAACAAACCTGGAAATTTCTTCACTAGAGAAAAATTCTATGCCATGAAGAAAAGCTCTATGTTTTCTTTTTAAAGTTTGAATCCTATTGTCTTTGAGGCACACATTGGGTTTGTTATACACACACACACACACACACACACACACACACACACACACACACACACAATGTCTCTATAGCTATCTCCATCTATAATCTATCTATTGTCTATTTATCACCTATCTATCTACTTATCTATCTATCTATCTATCTGTCTGTCTGTCTGTCTGTCTGTCTAGCTATCTAGCTATCTATCATCTCTATCAAAATGGAAGAGAAAGGGAAATGGGATTCAGGTTGTCTGGATGCAGCCTATAATATTCTATTCCATTTGAATTTTCTGGGCATAAAATGGTGAACTGTTACAGTCCATGCTGCAAAAAAGAATGAGGAACAATCGACATTGCTTACAAATTTGATATGTGTGACATATGTGCACAGTAGTGTGTGCCTGTAATCACAGTTTGGGGAGGTGGAGGCAGGTAGGAGGATCAGGAGCTGTGTCCTGTTCAAGGCCATCATGGGCTATATGAGACTGTCTCCCCACCACCCTACCCACCCACCCCACCAACAAACAAAACGCCTTGGATAAGAGTGACTTTTGAATTACTTACCGACCTTGTTTTGTTTATAAGAAATAGTCTATGTGTTTTGCCTTTCTGAAGGAGAATACCATACTCATTTGTGCTTAGGTATCTGGTATTTGATGTGCAATGTTATATCTACATCCAAAGATGTTATTTGCCAAGAGGAAAAAGTTACAAAGTAGATCCTGCATTTTCTTGGGGAAAATCAAATCAAATCAACTCTATTGCCTTCCTTCTTTCATGTTCCTCCTGAAGAAATTTCTGCTTGGTTGGCCTCCTAGCTTGCCTTCGGTCAAATGAATTGTTACTCTTAGGGATCGCCATACCTGCTTACTCTGTGGCCAGGTCTCTGCATTTCAGTTTGGGAAGTTTCTTCATTTAACAGCCGTGGAAATGCTGGCCACACAATCCTTTCCAATACAACTCTTGTTTAGGGTTTTCAAAGGAAGTAACAATTGGGATATGAAAATGTAACATGTGCATCTAAAGCTGTGGGCATCTTGCACATGATCTCAACAGAAGAGGAACTACTGAAATATTGAACTTCATGGTGGTAGAGGCAAGAGAACAATCAATGGTTATCAAATACACCTACTTTCCAATTCTAGACCCAGAATACTTTTTGTCCACCTTTCAGCATGTTGCCTGGTTGTCTATGTAGCTCTGCTTTCTCCTTCATCATGTGAACACCAAAACATCACTTGCTGATGGTGGATAAGATAGATGCATAGAGGGGCTGGAGAGGTGGCTCAGGGGTTAAGCATCCGTCTTGCAGGTGGAAGGTCCTGAGTTTGGATCCCAGATCCCATGTATAGACGCCAGGCGGAAGCGGGGGCGGCCTGCGCTTCTGGTCCTGGTAGGGCGGAACCTGTGAATCCCGGGACAGAAGGAGATGGAGGAGTCCATGGTGGTTCGCGAATTCGTCCGTGGTTCTACACATACACAGACACACACACACAGACACATACACGCGCGCGCACATACACACACACATGCGCACAGTTGAATAAATAATAATAAAAAATTTTTAAAAAAAAGATAGATGCATAGAAAAGACTCAAAGCATTGCCTAAATGGTTGTTTCAGTTCACCTGCATGGTTGCTGATAAATGACCATCAAATAACTTAAGGAACAAGGGTTTATTCTCTCTTATGATTCTTGGTTACAGTTCTCAGTCCAACTTGATGGGAGAGCATGCACCAACACCAGGGCTGAGGGAACTGTCCACACCATCACCATATAACAACTGGGAGATGGACAATCCTTACTTGCCAGACCAGCATGTCTGGCCAAGTGAACAGAAGGATGCCAACTCTCTCAACCAGCTCTCCGTGATTTATTCCAAGGCCTAGTCCCACTCGCCATGGGCTGGGCCTTCCCCAGCAGCTAGACAATCTCCTGCATGTTTGCTCTGGAGTTAACTCAACCACTAATTCTCTACAAATGTGCCCAGAGCTCAAACCCTCAACAGTTAAGTAGACACCTGTACTTAACTATGACAATGGTGTATGTTTTTTCAAATCTCCATAGTACTTATTTATAACCATCTTATCTATTTCCACGCCATGCCCCAGCATTCATTGGTGAATGCTTCCGGTACATAGGTAGGCAGTAGAGACTGCCAGAGGAAAGATGGGTAGACAGGAGGGAGTCCGCTAGTTATTCAGTTGGAGAGGCAAAGACAGAAAGTTAATCCCAACCTGTTACTGTAAAGTCGCACACAGATTAGAGGAAGGTACTTAAGGTTTATTGATAGAAAAGAGAGGCTGCCTGGTTAGCGGTGGTGTAACTGGCTTGTCGGTTCCTTTCTGATTCTGAAGGGATAAGGAGCACTTGATTACTTTGGAAAAAAATGGAAAGCGAATTTTACCAACAGGAGAAAACTGCTGAAGGGGCAGATAGGAAAGACATCTTAGTGGAGTCAGGGGTCTAAAAGTAGCTCTGAACAGATGCAACAAAGATTCTAATATGGAATGTAGCAAGGAAAAAAGCTGGCAGGTGGCATTCAAGATGCTGAGAGACAGAGATGTGCCGTATGATGATGAAGAGGATTGTCACGTCAGGAAATCTGCATTTAAAGAGCGTGGCTGGCAGCACAGTGGAAGTTGCTTCATCCTTGGTCAGCATTTGTGCATTTTCTGTAGCTGCATTATCTCCCTGATTCCCGAAAGGAACTCATTGGAACAGGGAATGTTTTTGCTGTCACCATGCGCCCACACATGCTGCTTGTGGAATCGCAATGCCATGTTTCAGACACAGAGCTAGTTTCAGAAAATGAAAATCTTTGCTTTTGACAGAGTTCTAGTCTCATGGGAGAGACATACCTGTAGCACATGGAAAACACTGGCAAGGTGATGGGATGAGGAGCCTTCAGCCAGGCGGCCTAGGGAGGAGAATGAAGAGGGTCAGAGAAGGGTGAGCATGTGGCTTCTTCGGTGTTTGTTGTGAACAAAGTGAGCAAAGTACCCAGAGAAGAGAGAGTTCTTCCCAGCCCCAGTGAGCTCAAGAATCCTTGCTTCTAACATTCAGCAAGACTACAGGTTCTTTATTCTCTAAATGCTTCAGCAAGATTTGCACATGTACTAAAAAAGAGAAAAAGGGAATGAAAGCAACCAGCGTTAATGTGTGAATCATTGGTTTGTTTCTTCGTTGACTCACAGAGCAAGCATCCATGTTGTAATGTGTACCAGGCACTGCTGGGCCTGATCTATGGATGAGCCCGGCCTGGGTACTTCTCCTTGTGTGAGCCAGCTTGCGCAACAGTTATCCGTATGACTGACAAGTCCCTGCTCTTTCAATCCATATCTTTTCTTTTTTTAATTTATTTTCTCCACTCATACAAACTTAATAGGTACTCCATCCCCTCCCTCCCTCCACCTCTCCCTAGATCCTCTTGCTCCCTCCTCCCTTTTCCCCTTCCTTCCCCCCTCCCCCCTCCATCCCTGGAGCATCCTTTAGTGTGCATGTCAAACTTCCCTTAGGGTCCTCTTCTCTGATGAGTTGTAAGGACTCAGTAGCATTGCCTAGAGCTCTTTCTTGTGTTCCCCTTTAGTATAGGAACACTATTGTGGCTGTTAATCCCTTGCCTCTGAGGATCCTAGTGCCTGTGATCCATGCTAGACTTTGGGGGGTCAATGATATGTCAGTCATTGTGCAGGTCATGCAAAGTCCTAGTATGATTACTTTGGCCCTAACGTGTGTGGAGTATCTTGCATATCGTTGCTCCTCCCCATCTTTAGGCTCTTACAATCTTACCGCCCCCTCTGCTGCAAATTTCCCTGAGCTTTAAGATGGGGAGACACAGGGACAGAATGGCCAGCTGCAATCTGCATACATTACCTGCCATTTCAAGAGAGATAAGATGTCATTTCATTAGACATTCTGAATGCAGTGGCTTTCTGGTCTATGCAGCCAGATGCCGCTAACAAATATTCAATGCAAGTCAAAACTGTCTTTAGACAGTGACTCTATCTTGTTCCCTGGCTAAAGTTAGGAAGCTTATAATTGGGCAGCCCCGATGGCCACTGTCCATCTTATGTCTCCATGGCATACAGAGCCAGAGCACTTAAAGACCGTGGGAACCAGACTGAGTTAAATTAGATTTATTTATGAGTATGTGAGAAAAACAGACTTGTTTATCTAACTGGTAAAAAACAAAGAAAAAACAAAAATAGCACTGAGCTTGGTTATTAGGTCAAATGAAGTTAGAAAATAAGTAAACCTTTCATATTGAATATATATTTTCTAGTTTGCTATCAGATTCAGTCCTTCTTATAGTTCAGGCTGTACCTACCCAGAAAACTCATTCATTTCCAGATTCTTACCATGCAAAAATCTCATGTCTTTATCTTTGAAACTTATAAGATTGGTGTGTGTGTGTGTGTGTGTGTGTGTGTGTGTGTGTGTGTACATGTACATATTAGGAACCGTTCGGTGTGTGTGCCTATGGAGGCCCAAGGGTGCTTCCTTATTGGTTTGCTCTGGGGTTTCCCAGACTCCACCTTCCAGGACCTGAACTGTAGGCCTCTACCATGTCCATTTTTTACATGGAATCTGGGGATCTGAATTCAGGTCCCCAGAGGCAAAGGCTTTACCCCTGAGCCATCTCTCTAGCCCTGGATCTTAAAGGATTTCTCGAGGATGCCATTTTATTTACGAAAAAGTATTTCCAACCCCTAGTAGCATTCTTTCCATTTCCTTACTTTGGTGCCTGATCTCGTGACGTTGGTCTGGGAGCATCTACATGAGAAGATTGGGTGAGCACTCTTGGGAGCACTTCTAGGTCTTGTTCAGATGCATATTCTCATCCATCTCTGTTTCTCCCAAGCTCTGCCCTGGACCACACTTGAGTAGCAACACTCTGGGGGCCCCTCTGATTGACAGTTTAGAAGATATGTGTGATGTCCACAGGTAGCACAGCCGTGGAAGAGCTCCCGTGGGTGTGTGATAATAAAGTCAGAGCTATGGACATGGCTTGCACTGGTATGACAGCTTGTAGCTATGCCGCTCTGGGTCTCGTCTATCTTCACTGGATTTACAGAGAGATATAATTGCAAAAGCAAAAGCAATATAAAGGAAATTTGATTGGATTCAGGATGGCCCGTGGGTCTGTTTTTTCATATATCTCAAGAATAACTCAGTCCTAAGGGATTCAGGGTGTCTGGTCTCCTTCACTCCATTCCAGAAATGTCTCTCAGAGGCAGCCTGATCACCTTGGTACTGATATGGGGGGGTGTTTGTTTACAGTCATATTTTTTTGTTGGTGGTCAGTTTTATTAGTTTCAAGACAGGGTCTCTTTGAATTCATGGTAATATTCCTGCCTCAGCTCCTAAATGCTGAGCTTTAAGGTGTCAAAGCCACTGTGCCTGACCTCAGTACGGGTGATTTCCTTCCTTATTTTGTGTATGCCCTTTGCTTTTTTGCAGTGTTCAGAAGCTGAATGAGTTTCTCTTGAGTGATGAGATTGGTGATGACAGCTGGCGGACTGGGGAGGGCGCTCTGCCCTTTGAGTCCTGCAAGAAGCACCCTGGCGTGGTGAGTGATCATCTTGCTGTGACAGCTGTCAACACATGGTTCAGTGAGGGCGCAATGGAAAGAAAGGGCATGCTCTACTTATCTTAATCTCTACCAAGCAAAACAACTACCTGCTTCTTACTACAAAAAAAAAAAAAAAAAATTCACATGTCTAAAACCAGTCCAAAATATATGAAGCTACATCATGGAAGAGTTATTGTAGAAGGAAAACATGTGCTGGATTAAAAAAATAAATTGAAAGATAATTTGCTCTAAGCTTTATATAAAATAAAACAAAATAAACTTACTAGCCTATTCCACCTTCTGAGGGTACCTTTGGTTATACTATACTTTTAGTGTTAGGTATTTTGACTCGCTTTGTATTTTACAGTAACTTACCTGCTTTTAGCTTCATCTGGACATACTGATGTTGCCTGCTCTCATGGCTTGTGCAAAGTTGAAAGATTAATAAAGGGCAGAGCCGGGTTTAAACTTGAGTCCTCACTCATCTTTGGTACAAATATTTACTCAGTAACTCCGTAGAGTCTGGAAGCAGTCGATATTGTTTTGGGGTGTGTTCCATGCAGTGGGGATCAGCCATTTGTCGCGTGTTTTCATCTGGTTTCCAGACTCCCTACCTCCTTGTACTCGATGCCAGAAGCCAGAGTGGCAGCTCTCATCTTTCCTATCACTGCACGTATATACCCTCTACCATACCCACCAGACATGTATGAACACACACATCCCTCGACCCCACACACTCACATGTGCATCCCTGTCACTACACACACACACACACACACATAAACACATTTAGCCCCTCACCACACATACCCATACACACATGAACACGCACACCCACCTCATCACTCACAAGGAAAAGAAAAGCACTTTTGTGAAAGGTACAAAGGTGCTACTGAAAACTTTTGAAGAAATTCTGTAAAAATCACACATATGTTTCATAAGCGTGAAGCAGATAGATGTTATTCCAAAATGAGTCATGTTATCATAAATCACTATTGGTTTTGTAACTATTGGAAAATATGAAAATATTTACCATCCAGCTTCCTGCCTACAGTAGAAAATCCTTGCCAGGAGCTCAATCTGTGTTCATTTTTCTTCACATTGTGCTTAAAACTACTAAAAAAAAATTAGTCAAGACAGCCACTTGGCTATATGTAAACTTACTATTTTCAATCACTTTTTTAAAAAATGTTTTTAAAGATGTTTTAGAGGAAAGATCTTGTTTTATGTTGTTTCATTGATCAGGTGTGGTTGTGTATGGGAAGGACCTACTGTGCATGCTGCTCTATACAGTCATAACGAAGTGTCTAAAAGCTTAACTGCCGTTGAGCGGACAGAGGCAGAAGTAAAAAGATACACGGAAGAGAGTCTATTATTCAGACTGGAGACAAGTCAGATTCTTGATAGAAACAGTCTTCAGACAACTTTCAGGGATGCCAAAGGAAGAGAGAAAGAAGGAGAAAGAGAGAAAGAGAGAGAGAGGAGAGATAGAGAGAGGAGGGGGGAAAGTCAACTTCTTTGTGGAGTCGGAGAATGCTGAAGAATTTTTGTTTTGCATGCGATGAGGAGAGAAGAAAAATTGAACTGAGAAAAAGGTTTTCGGAAGCAAAAAGAGAATCTCCTTTAGATGTGTCCAGTGTCTTCAGGGTACTGAAACCAGACTGGGCTCCAGCGGCCCTTCCAGGTCATTCATCACCAAGAATGGGTCAAAGCACAGAGGAGGAGCCTTCTGCCACACAGTAGACGAAGCCCTGTGTGTGGAAATACCGCCCATGGCAGCCCCTCCTTGAGACGCTCTGTGTTCTGTGCCAGCTTAGAGTTAAGTAGTCTTGGCTGAAGAATCTCCGAGGAGAATTAGCGATGTGCCCAAGCCAAGCCTCTTGGGGTTACATCCACAGAGCTGCAGCCCAAGGCCCTGTGAACAAGTCTCCACATCTCACCCTCATCCAAGTTTCACGAGGAGCATGGAGTCATTCCTCATGGACCATTGGGGGCAATCTTACCCCAGAACCAAAGACCCCAGGGATATGAGGATCCAGGTGTAGATCTGTGTGAGAAAAATGGGCTCATCCCAAGTGGTGGCACTTTGGGGTTGTCTGTGAGGGCTGCAGAAAGGAAAAAGCAACCAACGTAGAAATTCATCAACACAAACGTATTGACTCTTTCTGAAAATTCACACATGTCCAGTTCTTCTAGTGTGACTAAACCCGAGATGGTGTTTGTACTGGTGACTCTTTGTGTTGCTGTGAGAAAACACCCAAAGACAAGCAACTTAAAAAGGGAGAAAAGGGAGATTTATTTAGCTTACGGTTCCGGAGGGAAGGTATAGTCTGCTATGGTGGCACCGGCTTGGCTGGCTGGCAGAAGCTGGAGGAGGGCTAGATCACATCCATCCTGGTGGCTGACCACTGCTAGACTGTCACTGCTAGAGCAGACCTCTCCAGGAATGGGGGTGTATGCTCAAGGCCCACCCCCTGTGACTGTCTTCCTCCAGCAAGGCTCCACCTCTTAAAGGTGCCATGACCTTCCCAAGCCACTAATGATTCAAACACCTAAGCCTGTGGGGGAACAGCCCAAATTTCAAACCATGACAGTATTTTGCTGTCAGTTTTCTTTGTGCAGTTTTGGACTGTGAATTTCTTTACATGAAATATTGGCCTTGCTATCTGTACTAGTCTGATGGACTCTGTCGGGCTTTTTCATGGATAGAAAAGCCGTAACTTGTTTGGATTAAATTACTGATTATTTTGTGGCTATTCCCAGAACTCAGCAGATGTTTCAAAACATGAAACCTGAAATTCCATTTTTTTTAAAGTTTCACAATTACAGAACCCTTTGCTTTTCTGTCATAGCAACAGTTTTAGCATTGTTTCCATTTAGCTCTCTTCATTTCTATGAGATATTTAAATGACACTGGTAAGAATTCAAATTGAGATAATTGATTACTAGCTTAATTTTGAGCTTTTGCCTCTCTCTGTATATATATATATGTGTGTGTGTGTGTGTGTGTGTGTGTGTGTGTGTGTGTGTGTAGGTACACATGTGGCCACGTAGAGTCCATGCATGCATGTACATGCAGAAGCCAGAAGATCACCTTGGTATCATTCCTTATATATTCTTCACCTTCCTTTAAAAGACAGGACCTCATTGATCTGAACCCACCAGATACACCAGGGTGACTGGCCTGAGAGGCCCGGGGATCCTGCAGTCTCATTAACCCCCACGCACAACCCACCCACACCCACCCGTAACCCTGGGTTCATGAGTATGTGCCGCCAACCCAACCTTTTACACATAAGTTCCGGAGACATCCAAGGACCTCCTCCTTGTCTTGCAAGTACTTTACTGACTGAGTTATCCTCCAGGCTGGCTCTGGCATTTTCTAAATTGGATGTTTAGAGAGCTAAATCTTATACCTTCTTTTTAGACATTTATCTCAACCGATGTGCGATTAGACTAAGGGCTGAGAAGATCTGGCTGTGACTTA
Organism: Typhlomys cinereus; assembly: GCA_023101885.1. Classification (NCBI taxonomy): domain Eukaryota; kingdom Metazoa; phylum Chordata; class Mammalia; order Rodentia; family Platacanthomyidae; genus Typhlomys; species Typhlomys cinereus. The sequence continues at coordinate 5,927,389 of JALPQD010000114.1, forward strand.
ATACATTCATTTAAACGAATAAGGGCTCCCATAGTAGCAGTGCTTCTCTCAGTAATAGGTACTTCGGTCTGCTGGCTAGGAAGAGTACTCTAATGTCTGAGGTAGAACAGATGACCCTAGAATACTCAGGGATTTCCTGTGAAATACTACCTACGTTTGTGCCAAAGAAGGAAGGAAGGAAGGAAGGAAGGAAGGAAGGAAGGAAGGAAGGAAGGAAGGAAGGAAGGAAGGAAAGAAAGAGGGAGGGAGGGAGGGAGGAAAGGAGGAAGGGAAGGAGGGAGGGAAGGAGGGAGGGAAGGGGAAGGGGGAGGGAAGGGAGGGAGGAGGAGGGAGGAAAAAGGAGGGGGGAAAGGAGGGGGAGGGGGAGGGGGAAGGGGAGGAGGGAAGGAAAATCCTAGGTATTTTTCCTTATTCCATTTGCATTAAATCCGTGGATGCTCCGTGGCTCTATGTGATTTATGTGAGGGGCTTAGGTTCCAGCTCCCCAGGAATTCTAAAAGATGATCAATAACATATTAGCATGTCTGCAGGTTGACAGGTCTGCCAGGCAGATTCTACTGTGATCCGAGTTAATCTGATCACCTGCTGGTCATGCGTGAGACTTTCTATCGTCTAGTTATAGTTGTCCCTGTCCCTGGGCAGACCTCGTCAGTGCCCTCGTTGTCTTCATTTGAAAGAGTCCCTTCTTCATCTTGTTTTCACAGAAGACGTCACAGCTTTGGCTCAATATTTCTCCATTTTTGCTCCTTCAGAGAAGCCATTGCAAAGATGAAAACGTGTCATGTCTTTTGCTTGTTTGGTTGGAATTTAAGCGATGTATTCATGTGGGTGGATGTTCCGTGAATTTTCAGGATTTTATTTTTCATGAAATTTCTTCTGTTCTCTTCCACTTGGGGTGCAGCCGTCGAAGCCCATCAACAGGAAGCAGCCTGGGAGATATCACCTGGACAGCTACGAGCAATCGCGGCGCCTACGGCCCACAGAGACAGAGGACATTGCCATAAAGGTTAGTTTATCTCCAGACTTCTGAGACCACTAGGCTCGCATGTTCACCTTTCATGCGCATGTCTTTAAAGTCTCCATAGGGGTCATAATCTTTGCAGTATTGACAATATAATTGTAATCAGTTTCTCAGTCTGAGTTCTTGCTTAGGTTCTGCTCCCACTGTATACTTACGACCTGGGGAACAAGCTTTTCTTCTGGCCCTGCGGGAGAAGCTTGCATCCAGCGCATATCCGCTGGTGCTTGTACATACACTGCTCCGTAGAAAACACCGGTGTTGTGAATCCAACTTGTGAAGGAATACACTGGACAGCCATTGTTCCACCTTGGAAGAGAGTCAGTGTGCTATGTCTTTGCCCAGCTCCCCAGGACTTTGGATCTTACCTCAGACTTGGTCTTTATGCTGTCCGCCATTTCGTGTACATAGGCCGAATTCAAGCAGAACTGGCATTCTTTCAGAGCCCAGCTGGGAGGCTAATGCCTGGGGCAAGTCTCGGGAAGGAGATGGCCCTGTGCAGCTTCTAGCAGGTCCTGCATCCATGAGGGGCTTCTGGACATTTTATCGTTAGAGTCTTAGAAATTCACCTTTTTAGAAACTGCATTATCCGACTTCCTGAACTGTCCAGGCTGATTTGAGAGAGGAGGGTTCAGAGGCCTGGACAACAGAGTCAGAGGCCTCTTTAACTCCCCTCTCTCTCTCTCTCTCTCTCTCTCTCTTTCTTTCTCTCTCTCTCTCTCTCAGTACTTTAACCTATATATCCCACAGTAAGTTTGCACTAACCCTACTTCTGCCATCAGTCTAAGCCTGGCCTAGACCGTTCTGCAGACGATGTGATGACCAGGTCACATATGAATGTTAAAGAGAGCTCTCACTGTCCCTAACTTCAGCTACACTCTACAGTCCCTTAGAAAGCTCATAAAACATAGAACAGAGATATGGACATCTTTTTAAAACATGGTTCTAACCATACCCCAGGCAGTTATAATATGCAAGCTTGGTGTGACTATGAATAGATTAAATCCAAACGGCTCTTTATTGTTACTTCCCAAGTAAGTCCAGATGCTAAATAGTAAGAACAAGAACCATGAGCCCAGACAAGTTTTTTTTTTAATTGAAATTTTTGTTCCGTATTGCAGGCATTTAAGAGCATGCTTTTTCTAATGCACTTTACTACATTCAGTTTTCCTTTTGAAAGTAAAAAGTAGGTACCATGATTGACTTCCTCCAAAATGACACTCTGTGCATTGAAAAAAGAAAGAAAGACCGGAGTTGACGGTTGGGGGTGCATTTTTTCAAAAGGCTGACTGTCAAGCTCCAGGATTATATTTATAGCAAAATCTTTTAAGTTGTAATCACTTCTTTATCTCTCTGAAGCACATTTTATTGTGACATACAGCGCATTAGAGGAAAGTGCATGCTTGAATTGTCAATTGCCTCCAAAATGCCCCCAACTCACATCTGCAAGTCTGTCTTAGGTTCCTCTGGAGACTCATTGCCTCTGTCGCTTTGATGGTCACCTTGTCCTTGGCTGCCCTCCAGGGCGGGCATGTGCCTCCTTAAAGAGTACTGTTCTCAGTTTGCTTAGGTAGCTAAGCATGTGGAACATTGCTACTTCCGATAACACTGCAGGGTGAAGCTGTAGTTCATTTGCATCGTGTCCCAATGAACTATTACAGGACTCTACCAGAATTTCTATGTTCTATTTTTGGTGGTTTTGAGATTCTGGTGTTTTTTTTTAAAGTCCAGAGTCATTATAAGCAATGGCTGAGTTTTAGAGTATATGGGTCCCCAACTTTCCTAGATAATGGAAAATTGTTTTACAAAGTGTTTTTGCCAGTTTATACATCACGTGTCAAGTGCGAGAGCTGGCTGCTGAGACCTCACGTATATTGCCCATGGTCACTGTTGGCCTTCCCATCGAGAATCTGGGCACATGTGGCTCTTCTTAACCTCATCAAAACTTGGGCCCCTCATTTTCCTCCTCCTTCTTTAGGACTTCTCTGTGGTGAGCCTGTCCATACCTTCTGCAACAGGCTACTGAGGGCTGAGATGAAAATGTCCCTAAGACCCAGCTTGGCCAAGCCACAGATTCCTTCTCTCCTACCTTGGTGACCATAGGACGCCTCAGAGATCCCCTCCCAAAGCACTCGTTAGTATCATTTCCCAAACCCACAACAGCCACTCAACTATCTCTACTGCCTCCCCACTACTTTCTGTCTCTCTGTAACATAATATTTCAGTCCTCTGGCATCTCAGGGGTACCCTGTGGGGCTCTCAAATCTTCACACTGGTGTTCTTTCAAGCCCCTCTGTTTTTGCCCCAGCTTTGCCTCTGTGCCCTCCGAGTGTCAAAGTCACTCAACACCCCACCCTGAAGGCTTCTCCAACTGAGACACAATATCTTCATCTTGCTACCAGCTGCCTCTGTTTCTTATTTCCAACAACATATTTCATAGTTTTCTGATCTTGGGTGTGTTCTCACTCTGTTTTTTTTTTTAAGCCCAGAAATGCATCTGTTGACATTCAATGTATGTTCTAAAATATATTGTGATCTGCCCCTCTGCTTGGCAATGAGCCCGTGCTGGTCATGCATGGTGTTTACCCATGATGCAGTGCTCTGTGAGAAAATGAATTCTGGGACTTGTCAGCCTGTTTATACCATGCAGACACTATAGTGTGTCACGAGGTGGCTGACCGTGGGATTCTGCTAGCAATCAGGTCCGTCTTGGGCAGAATCGTGCTGCAGCCTGAGCTTTCATTGCTTTCCATGGCTGATGTACTCGACTGGCCCAAGCTCCAAAAAGGCCGGCATGACGTTTGACAGATTCTTTGTAGACGACTCCAGTCTGAACACTGCTTCATCCTGAGGTGGGCTCAGTCAATGCTTATAAAGTGAGCAGAAATTCTACCTTTCTGCGCCATCCTTTTTCCATAGTTAATTTGTATAAAACTGTGTGATGGAGGGAAAGGACCAAGGGGTACAAGTGGCCTGAAAGCAGAATGGAGGGAGGGAGGGAAGGAGTTGGGGGCAAGGGGAGAAGAGGAGATTAGGAGGAGCCACAAAAAAGAATTTGTTTCAAAAATGCTATGATGAAACCAATACTTTGTATCCTCATAGGAGATAAATATTTTTTTAAAGTATGCAATGGCTATTATATGCTGCACTATATACTTTAAAAGGAATGCATATTTTACAAGGAAAATTCCAATGTAGGCTTTTCAAGGAGAAACTGTCTGTACTTCTTTACAAAGAACTCTCTAGGGCTATGTTTAGATACAACTTGGAAGGCATTAATACATTTTGCACAAGCGTCTAACTATAACCTGTTTATCTAGCTTTGAAACACACTGCAAAGCAGGTGATAACTTTGGTTCAATTTTTTTCCTGGTTTTTCTGCTAACACTGTTATCTACTTCTTACTTCTAATTCTTGGGTTTTGCTAGGGATCTGTCTCCTTTCATTTCTCTTTCTTATAACCACAAAAACTATCTGGTCTACTTGCAGCTTGTTGAAATGAACAGATGGAGAGCATAGCGTGCTGTGGTCTCTGTGGATGGCTGACATTTTTTTCCTTGCTCATTCTTTTATTATCAATGAATCCCAGTCCATCTATATTGCTCAGGGAATTCATACTTAGCCAACCCTTTTGTTGGATTAACTTAAACTCTGTATTTTGTATTAGTAGGATTCTGGTGACTATCCAATTGTGAGTAAATAATCAGTGTAGGAAGCTGTTCTTGATAATATTTGAAGTGATTTCTTTTTAAAAGAATGTTTCCTTGTCAATGATATGTTAGACTCACATATTCAAGGAAAAGTATTGCAGTGTTTAGCATGCTTTGTAGTATCACTCAGTGAGTGATGCGCTTTTCATTTCTTCTTCTTCATTCATACCAGTAAATGATTATGATTTGAAATCAAATTTTGTTGCTATGTGTTGCTGTATCTTGCATTTTTCAATATCACCTCTTCAAGGAAAAGCCACGTTTGAACTAGAGTTATTTTCTAGCCCTATATTATCTAATTTATTATTTGAATTCTCATTTCCCAGGTGACAAATGGGTATTTTTCCTGGGGCAGTGGACTAGCAACATTATCCAACATAGACATTCGAATTCCAACCGGTAAGACACATTTGTTATGCATTTTCCTGAGCTTATTTTATTTATTGGAGAAAGGAGGACATGGTGGGGTAATACATACCCAGGGAATTCATAAGACAGCTATCAGAAGCCAGCTTTCTCCTTCCACCATGATTGCTCAAGGGATGGAGCTCTGGTCACCATGTGCTCAGAGATGCCTCTACCCATCACACTAACCCTGAATTTTGAAGTTATTAACTTATTAGATTGTTGACAATCAGAATTTTCTAAGACAACTGAGCCTAATGAAAAGTGGAGAAAAAAAAATCTAAACATCAGTTCTGATTACTGTTAGGCACCAGGTAACTTGTGCACTCCTTTATCACCATAGAAATGACTAGAAATCACAAAACCTACCTTTCGGTCCGGAGTCTGTACCTTTATGCAGACTGTGCACTGCTTTCTTGGTGAGTGGCGCCACTTCCTAACTTTCCTGAGAGTATTTTCAAAGAAAGACTACATGAGAACAGTGTTTTATGTCCCTGAAGAACACTGATAAAGCTTTCAAGACATAATGCTGAGCTACCCAACAGTGTCAGTTGTTTGTTGGTTTGCTTTTGTGTATGTGTGTGTGTGTGTGTGTGTGTGTGTGTGTGTGTGTGTGTGTGTGTGTACACTTGAGTGGAAACCCACTGTGGAAACCCAAGGGTGACAAGGAAATTATCCTGGACTATTCTAACTCTTCATTGCTTTGCTCTGGGGTTTCCCAGGCTCTGTCTTCCAGGGCTGGAATTACAGGTCACCACCATATCCACACAGCATTTTTACCTGGGATCTGGGAGTCCAAACTCAAGTCCTATTGCTTGTGAGGCAAAGGCTTTAACTACTGAATTATTTCCACTACTCCTTTATCTTTTTCAAAAAAGAGTTCTTTAAATTACTTTCTCTCTTGAAAGCTCATGAGACTATCTTTTGAAACATTAACCTTTACTAAATGAATTTTGCTTGTATCCTATTTTTTTTTTATTTCCACTCATACAAACTTAGCAGGTACACAGGTCCCCTCCTTTCCTCCAACCCCCCATCCCCTCCCTCCCCATCCCTCACCCCCTCTTCCTCCCCATCCCCCAGTGTCTCCCCCTCCCCTCTCCGGAGCATCCTTTAATGTGCATGCCAAACTCTCCTCTGGACCCTCCTCTCTGGTGACGTACAAGGACCCAGTAGCATTTCCCAGAACCCTTTCCTGTGTTCCCCTTAAGCATAGGAACACTACTGTGGCTGTCAATCCCTTGCCTCCAAGGATCCTAGTGCCTTTAGCAAATGCTAGACTTTGTGAGGTCAATAGTGTGTTGGACATTGCGCAGGGCATGCATTGTATCCTATTTTTAAAAACCTATTTATTATGTTGGACTTTTTGAGATAGGTTTCACTCTGTAATTCTAGCTGAACTTGAACTTGATATGTGGATCTGACTTCCTGGGGCCGGGTTACCATCACCAGCCTGGTTGTGATTTCACTTTGCTGAGGGAATTCCTTCTCGTCTTGTCCTTATACTTTGCTTTATTCTCTAGGTCAGTTGACCATGATTGTGGGCCAAGTGGGATGCGGGAAATCATCTCTTCTGCTGGCCATTCTTGGCGAGATGCAGACTCTGGAAGGAAAAGTTCACTGGAGCAAGTACGTGTGCTTTTAATTGGTTTCTCTCACCCCGTCTCACATCTGAGACTCTTCCAAGGGAAGAACCAGAGAGAAAGTTTTCCATGTCGGGAGCCTTAGAACCTCTTTGAGAAGCACAGATTTTAAAAAATGGGTCAGTGGAAACCTTAAATGTCACAAGTAAAAAAAAAATAAGATTTATAACAACAAAAACTAGTAGATTTCTGGGATAAAAATAAGGTCAGGTGGAATAGTGAAGACAAAGTTTTGAAAGTAAATGAGAACCATCCGAAGAAACAATTAAGATTGATTCTGTAATAAAATGTTACAGGGCTGGGCAGATGGCTCAGGGGTTAAAGTCTTTGCCTCACAAACAAAAAAAGCTGAATTTGGATCCCCAGAACCCATGTAAAAATGCCAGGTAGTAATGTAAGATAGAGCCTGGAAGACCCCAGAGCAAAGCAATAAGGAGGTAGAGCAACCTGGATGATTTCCAAAGTCATCCTTGGGCCTCTACATACACACAAATTCAAGTACCCTCTTGTACACACACACACACACAAGCATGTATACAAAAATGTTATAGAAATTCACATAATTTATAAAGCATCAGTGCAAACAGAACTTTAAGGGTTGACTATTCAGAGAACAGACCTCAAATGCTCTTTTCCAAAGTCTCTGTAAGAGGCTAAAAATTCAATGATCTTTATTCACATCTAGTGTAAACCAGGCCCCATGGGGCATCTGATGAGAGAGGATGGTAGGCCAGACTAATGTGATGCGCCACCCCTGAAAGACACAAAAGGCAAGGGACCGTCTATGTTTTGGAACGGTTGGCACATGGTTGGAAGGGTTGGCACATGGTGGTTGTAAAGTGAGGAAGAACCATGGTAGTGTAGACTAGAGTAATAAAGAGCAGTTGTGTTTGTTCAGGGGGCCCATCGAAACAGGCTGCTCATAAGAATCTTATGAAGAAATGGGCCGTAGCTTTCTAAGAACATCAGAGTTGCCCAGCGACTCTTGTCCCTGGGGATTACCTCGCAGTGTCTGGAGACACTGATATGCTGAGCAAAGAACTAGCATGCCAAAGTTGGGTCACCTTGTTGTGAAGCTTTTCTGATCTTGTACCATGATGAGTTCTGTCGTGATTTAGTCGACTGTGCACGTAACACACACCCATGCACCCACACACACACACTCCTCTCAGGTAATGAAGATACAGTTGATGAGAAGAGATGCTTTTTGCAAGTCCAGTTAAGAGAGGGAAAGGGCTGGAGGTGATTCCAGGAATTGAAACTCTCCTCTGTAGCCTCATTGGCAAAAGAAGGAAGCTGTGAAAAGTGGAGAGTGCTTTATCCCTAGGGGGTAAATTTGCAAGACAGCCGCTGTAAAGTGTTAGCAGGATTCAGCAGAAAGCAAGGTAAATAATCACTGCCTCCCTTGCTTCTGGCTTCATGGTCACCTGTGGCTCAATAAAGTCAGTGACTTGGTCTGAGCCTCCCAATGTCATCTACCCTCGAAGAGGCAGCTCCCTGTAAATGAAATTTATGTGGGTGACGCTGGCTCTCATAACCAAGTTATTTATTTGTTGGTCTGGTTTGACCATAATTAAAACAGAAATAAAGAATGTGTGCTAGTGACAGGGGAAAAAAACGAACTAGATATTTTATTTTCATATCTCCAGGAAGTTCTTTGCGGTTGCTGAAACTTGCAACCTTAGCTACGGTTGAACCAAATGGACAACAATGTTATCATTTGTAATTATAATTTTGTTAATCAATGAATAGCTTGATAATGTAAAAGCACATTTTATAATCTTGGCTGGTTTTTTTTTTTGCATTCAAGATCATGTAAACCATATATTTCATCCTATACAGACTATATATTGTTATGTTCCAACTATGTTAGTATAGCAGAGCTTGAAATCATTCATGGGTTCCTGAATTCTGATCTTTCGAAATCTTTCTCTAGCGAGATTTGAAATGATGGAATGAAATTTAATCTAGATTATTCAAATAAAGAATATTTGTCTTCAGTTGCTTTTTTTCTTTATAAAATGGGTATGATTGAATGTAATTTCTCAAATTCCACTTTTGTTTGAATCATAACAGTAGTGAGTTATACTTGGATGTTACAGTTTGACATAATGATACATGTCTGTCTTTCTTACCTTTGTACTTGATCCTCACAGACAGCTGGCCTCAAGGTATTTTTATTTTTCTGATCATCTCACAGGATAGTTGATTGGAAATTTAAATTGGTTCAATTCAAATTTTAAAGCTAGGGAGAAATTTGGAAACACAATTTTAGAGTGATCGTACAGTTTTCCCAGCTCATTAGAGCAAAGTTGAAGCTGGAAAATAAATCACTGTATAAACCAAACATTTATATGAGAGATAACAGTACTATCTCTCTTTTGGAAGTTTACTGAATACTTATTTTCTGGTTAAGGAGGACGTGAAAGACAAGTATTTATCTGGTTTGTCTTTGAAATGAATTTCAAAATCTACTTCAGTAAATATAGCAGTGTAATATTTTCATGCTTGTTTTATCTCTTCCGGATGTGCGCAGATACTCATTGTATGTTTATTTTTCTCCATTAATGAATGTTATTTGCCATACTTGCAGTGTAAATGAATCTGAGCCTTCTTTTGAAGCAACCAGAAGGTATTATTTCCGTTTTAACCTGCGTCTAATAAGAATAACTTCCTTCCTCGGTCTCTAATCTCTGATCCCGGGTCATCCTGTTGTTCTGGTGGTAGTGTACAACTGTTGACTGAAATGTGGAGCAAAATTCCAACGGCAGTGGTTCTCAACCTCTTGCGGGATGCTCAAAGGACTTATCCATGGAGCCAGGTCTGGGAACGTCAGGAGGCTGAGGCAGGGGATGGCCTCAACCACAGGGCACTACAATGGGAGACCCTGTCTCAAATAGATAAATAAAAATAAATAAATGAATACTCGAAAGAGTAAATTGAGCAGACAAATGGCTCATTGTGCCAACTGTTTTAGTCTCAATGGGTCATGCTGCTAGATTCTACTTTGGCAGAAACTTGCCCTGTCTTTAGTGACAAAGTGAGAGAGCTCATAAGATAAAAATAGGAATTAATCCATGCCTTCATTATGAGCCAAACATTATTTGCCTACAATGTCAAGATGGAGAGCCAAGGGCTAGTCAAAAACTCAAAACAAATAGAGTTTTCGAGGTGGGTGATGAGAGGGCTAAAAAAAATCACATGCTTAGCGAGCTTGAGACCCTGGGTTTCAATTAGCAGCATCAAGAATACAATAGCAAACAACAGCAAAATAACCCTGCAGACTAGAGGGGAAGGAAGGCAGACATGTCAGAGTTTGGGAACTGCTGTTTTTCCTGTGTAGATGATTTTACCTAAACAACTAGAATATAGACATCATTGTGTCGTCCCCCCCCAAGACAGGATGCTTACAGATGATCTTTTTTCTCTCTCTTTTTTTCAAACCTTAATCTCCTTTAACCACAATTCTTTCCTCAGTGTTACTGACAGACCATGAACTAACTGTGGAAATCTGACTTGTAAGCTACCTGCTTGCTTCCCCGGCCTCGTACTCTCCTCCTTATCTCACATGTGTCTCCCTATTGATTGCCAGCTTAAGTCTGGTGTTTGGATCGTTGGTAGAATTTGTAAGCCAAAGAAATGGAAGGGAGGAAATGATCAGCTCAAAATTATTTCAACTTGCTTTGAAATACATGCTTCAATTGTACTCTAAACTTCCATATTGAAATGAGTTCCTCTAAATATTATTCTTTTGAACTATTCATCTATTGTCTATACCTTAAATATGTTAATGTAATTAAGTCAAAACACTTACTATAATTATAGTTTCAATTCATATTTTTAAAGATTGACACAAACATTCAGAGTTACCTAAAGTGCTTTTAATATTAAGGCTTTTGAAGAGAGTGAGTTATTAATAATCCTGGAATCTCATTTTAGAAGGGAAAATTTCTACTAGCAGTTTTTAACTTCAAACACTCCATCAACACAGCAGAATCAAATTTTGCACACTAGATGACATTTTGGTTCATTTCCCAGCCCTGTAATTTAAGTGGCTTATTGAATTATTTCTTAATAGAGCTTGGTGGCCTTTCTCTTTTTCTCTTTTAGTTCCCACTTCTGGGTCTGAGATACTTTATCAACTTTGATTTTCCTAGTTATTCTAAACACCCGCTCAGTGCGGCTCTTTCCATCGTTCCTGTGTCCTGTTCTTCTTTCCCCATCTCCAGCAGGAACAGGTATTCCGTGGCGTATGCAGCTCAGAAGCCGTGGCTGCTGAATGCTACAGTGGAGGAGAACATCACCTTCGGCAGCCCTTTCAACCGGCAGAGGTAATTTCACATGTGCAGAATCTGCATCTTCCATCGCTGCTTCTCACTGCGGGTTTGGCCCGTAGTTTCTAGAACATCAGAACAAGAGACCTCTTCCTTCCTTGTTGGTCTATCGTCCACCCTTGTCGCTGTGGTGGTCTTCTGGGTTAATGTTTTTAGGAAGGCAACGTACTGAAGAGCGTCAGTGTGCCCAGCCACTCACCAGCGACTGGGCGTGTCTGAGCGTGGTCCAGGCTTCCTAGGGCTGCAGCCCGCAGCTAGACAAGGAAAAATGCACGGGTGTGGTCTTAAGAGTCAGGGGAGGATGTGAAAGGAGACTGGTGGGTCAGGCTAGCTGGAATATGCCACAGCCTGTCACCTTCTGTCTGTCCATCTGTCTACCATCTATTTCTATCTACCTATTATCTATCTATCTGTCTGTCCATCTGTCCATCCACCCATCTGTCTATTGTCTGTCTATCTATCTATCTATCTATCTATCTATCTATCTATCTATCTATCTATCTATCTATCTTTGCACCCACCAGCCACCTATTTATCATCTATCAATCTATCATTGTATTTATCATCTATCTACCATCTATTTTTCATCTACCTATCATCTATCTATCCATCCATCTATCATGTTTATATCTATTTATTATCTATCTATCTATCATCTACTTATCATCTGTCTACCCATCATCTACCTACCATCTATTTGTCATATATCTACTATCTATCTATCATCTATTTCTCTCTACTTACTGTTATCCATTTACCACTATTTATCATCTATCTATCTATCTCTCTTTTTCTCTGTCTCTATCTACCTACATATGTATCTATTGTCTGTCAACCCCATCACCTATCTGTCTGTAGGACATAAAATAGAAGGGAGGATGGGGGAGGGAGTAATTCTGTGGGAGGGGACTGAGCAGGAGAATGGAGACCAAACAGAGTCAAAATAGGTGATAAACCTCAGAAAAACACTCCATACTTAAACAAACCTGAAACTTGTTTCTGTCAAAGGTACAAGGCTGTCACGGATGCTTGTTCTCTTCAGCCAGACATTGATTTACTGCCCTTTGGTGACCAAACTGAAATTGGAGAGAGGGTAAGCTATGTGTAGCTGAGTGGAGCAACGGGCACAGATTGAGGTCTTCTGGTCATTTCTGATCCTCACTGGACCACAGTGAAGTCTTCGAACTTAGGATCTATACTTTGTCCTAAGTACAAGAGACAAGAAATTTGTAGCCCCCCGGAAGCCCTGAGGCTCCCTTCTGACCTTCCACAGGCCCCCAGCACTGTGCTAGCAGCTTGGTACTTCTCAGACAGAAGGATACCACCCCGAAGTGGACCAAACATGTCGGACTTGCTTTGAAATGCATTGGAAAGAGATGCTTCTGGCAGTTTCTTCCAGTCTCTTCAGCATCTATTTATTCTTCTCAACATGCTGCTTTCTTTACATAAACATGCTATATGTTGACATCATGATTTCTAACCATGTTTAGAATCAAAATGTTTAGAACTTTATCACATGAATGACTAATATCTATTTATTTGTGTGCATGCACATGCATGCAGGTGTGCATGTGTGTACACGTGTGCACACTGCATGTGTGCATGCATGTGTGTGTATGTGTGTGTGTATGTGTGTGTATGTGTGTGTGTGTATCTCAAGGGATACTGTATGTGCCTAAGGAGGCCATCTCTCTAGATCATTTTTTTAAATCATCAGAGGTTAAATGTTGTTCAGGGACAAGGTTCCTATGCATTATCTCCTATGACCATATATGGTATGGTGTCACATGGTGCTGAGAGAAGAAAGACAAACCATGTAATGCAGGTATTTGCTCAAATGCTATGTTAGTTGGGATTACCCCAAATCTGCCACTTGTGCTTCTAGTGACAATTCAGAGTTTAGAGTAATTTAGCTTCCCTGAGTGTCAGCTTTCACACATATAAAATGAGAATAATATCTCCAGATTGAACTTGCTATGAGTAATCAGAAAAATAAGAAATGTAGGGCAAGAGAGATGGCTCAAGGGCTTAAACCTCTGCCTCCCAAGCAGAAGGTCCTGAGTTCAATCCCAGGTCCCATGTAAAAATACTAGGTGGCCTCCTAGTCCTGATGGGCAGAGCCTGGGAAATCCCAGAGCAAAGCAAAAAGGAGGTAGAAACAATCCAGGATGATTCCCAAAGTCACCCTTGGTCCTCCACAGGACACACAGTGCCCTCTGACACACACACACACAAACACACTCAAAATAAATAAGATAGATAGATAGAGAGAGAGAGAGAGAGAGAGAGAGATAAAAGTTGTAAAAGAATGTAAGCAGGTAACAAGCCTGGCCCATTATATTAATACTTGTTCAAAAGTTAACTGTGAAAAATGTTAGTGCAGAGTCCTATTTAGCATACTTTGTAATATCAAATATATAAGGTATGTGTGAAGTGAGCTACAGCCACAATTCAGAAAAGGAGACATTTTAGAATTACTTGCAGTCCTTGGGACTCCCAGGGATTTGGTTTTTAATGCTTCCTCACTGCAGCGCTGCCTGTCAGAGAGAGCAAAAGGAAAAAAATACTGATAGTCACAAGAGTTCTTTATTTTTCTCACCATCATATGCACAACTGACTCAGTAGATTATTAGAAATGTTAGAAATGTTGAAAGATATTCCTATGCTGAAGGTCACTCAGAATATCCGGCTTACTGGGCTGGAGAGGTGGCTCAGGGGTTAAGCCTCTGCCTTGCAGGCAGAAGGTCCTGAGTTCGGATCCCAGATCCCACGTATAGACGCCAGGCGGAAGCGGGGGCGGCCTGCGCTTCTGGTCCTGGTAGGGCGGAGCCTGTGAATCCCGGGGCAGAAGGAGGTGGAGGCGTCCATGGTGGTTCGCGAATTCGTCCGTGGTTCTACACACACACACACACACACACACACACACACACACACACACACACGCCATACACACGCACATGCGCACAGCTGAATAAATAATAATAAAAAAAAAATAAAAATAAAAAAAATAAAAAAAAAAATTTAAAAAAAAGAATATCCGGCTTACTACCCAAGGGAACTAAATGGATGTATTTCCCCAGGGCATCAACCTAAGTGGCGGGCAGAGGCAGAGGATCTGCGTGGCGCGGGCGCTCTACCAGAACACCAACATCGTCTTCTTGGTAAGAGTGTGAGCTCTGCTGCCATTTCTTGTCCTTTTCCTCTCTGGACAAATGGGTCTTTAAAAGGGTAAATACAGTATTGTAAGGAAAGATGATTTCATTTGTGGAATCCTAGAGTGCTGGGGAGGGGGAAGGGTTAGCTTACAGCGCAATTGGGTAGAAGAATAACACATAAAGTTAAGGGTTGGCATGACATTTTTCCTTCCCTCCTTCTTCCTCCCTCCCTTCCTTTCTTCCCTCCTTCCTTGCTCCCTCCCTCCTTCTTTCTCTTTACCACCTATCAGTGATAGCCACAGCTCTGCTTTGCGTTCTGAGCAGAGGAAACTAAAGTAAAGAACATTATCCTGTCTTTAGGTATCTTTCTTGTAGATACGCTTTCCAGAATGTTTTTGTATTCTATGCTAAATAAACTTTACCATATATATAGCAAGTAAGCACATCTTAATTATATATTAAAAATCTTTCTTTGAGACTCTGTGGCATCTGCAAATGTGCTATGTGCACCAATAAATATTCACAAAAATACAGACGGAAAATATGCTGCTTTAACATTCACTGAGGGAGGTGGCCACAGCAGGAGCATGTTGCGTCCACGGGTGGAAAGCAGAGAGGCTGGAACGCATGCTCCGGTCTGAACAGTTTGCTTTCTTGTCTTACTCAGTCTAGGACTCCAAAATCACATACTCAAAAATCCGACAACTAGGAAGTTCAAGTAAGATGACTCTGTTTGCAAATTAAAAGCAACAAGAAGAAGTCAATGTCTGAGATAATTAAGTCCATAATTAAAGTCACTGAGCAGTAGGAACCAGCCCAGCCCCTTATGTGTTCCATTTCTTGGAATGTTTCTGAAACATCCTTCCAAACTCCAAAGTGGACAAACTCCAAAGTGACCCAGAGAGTCTGAAAGGTCTTCAGATATTTTCCCACATCATGAAGAACCTTTTGCTGATCCAGATAATCGTGTCATTAAGCCATTTTATTGCAATATTTTCTAAAGTACATAAAACACCCAGAATAATGCATATATATTATTTATATATGTTAGGTATCTGTACATATATGTGTGTGTGTCTATAATGACAATTATTTTGCCAAGTTCCATTACCCAGAATATTTCAGCATTTAAATAAATAACTGTAACCTTATCTCTTTTGATAAAAGTATTTACACAAAGGCTATTTGAGGACATTAATTAGATCAACCATTTGCTTATAACTATTGTATCTAGGAGACAGCTTTTCCCCCTAAAAATCTGTTTAAATCTTATACCGGTTACTCTTAACTATTGCTGTGAGAGAGCACTCAAAGTCAATCAACTTAAGGGAGAAAGGGAGGTTTATTCAGCTTACGGTTCCAGAGGGAAGGGACGGTCTCTCAAAGCAAAGGTGGCATGGCTGGCTAGCCAAAGCTGGAGGAGACTAAGTCAGACATCTTGGAAGCCTAGAGTTGCAGACTGCTTGCAGCAAAGGCTGACTTCTCCTGGAGGTAGGGTGGGACTAATCCATCTCAAGGCCCACCCCTTGTGACTGCCTTCCTCCAGCAAGGCTCCACCTCTCAAGGTGCCATGACCTTGCCAAACACATGAGACTGTGGGGAACACATTTCAAACCATGACATTCCACCCCTGGCCCCCACAGACTCATTGCCATCTCATTATATAAACCATACTCAGTCCAACTTTAAAAGTCTTCATAGACTACATCACTAGTCCCAATAGTCCAAAAGTCCAAAGTCCAAAGCCTCCTATACTTCTAACATACAATGGCACAGAATAAACATTCCCATTCCAAAAGGAAGGAATGGGGGAATATCCAGGAAAGATCGGTCCATAAGAAGACCAAAAACCAGCAGGACAAACTCCAAATCTTGTAGCTCCAAGTCCAACAGGTGAGCCTCTCCTTGAAATCATCTCAGTTCCAAAGGGCTTTGGTTCCACCTCTCCAATGCAGCTGCCCATAGAATACGTTGCTCTCTTGAGCTGACTCCTCCCAGGGTATACA
Organism: Typhlomys cinereus; assembly: GCA_023101885.1. Taxonomy (NCBI): domain Eukaryota; kingdom Metazoa; phylum Chordata; class Mammalia; order Rodentia; family Platacanthomyidae; genus Typhlomys; species Typhlomys cinereus. Next base: position 5,943,660 of record JALPQD010000114.1, read on the forward strand.
GCTCTCCTTGGCAGGTGTCCCACATTGTGTCTGGAATCTCTAACATTTTTACTGCTCAATGGCAAATCAGGCTTTAACTCCACAGCACAAACTGCCCTTCTTGGGCCTCTAAACTGCAGGCTTCTTGCCTCATGATGCCTGGATTCTGCCAATTTTTGAAATCTTGGAGGAGGATTCCATGATCTCTTCCCTCTTGTATCACTGATGCCTCTAAAACCAGAACCACATAGATGACTTTGCCAAGACTGGCCCCTTTGAATCACAGCTGATTCTGCTTCTCTATGTTGACCATCTCTTTCACTCCTGGGTAGTGCTTGGTAAGAGAAACCAACTCTTGCTTTGGAACTCCACCCTTTAGCTCCAGTCTTCTGAAAGGATTTGCATTCTTATGAGTGGGAGCCTTCCCTGAGGATCTTGCCCTCAAGCTAAGGGCTCTCCTATTATTCAAATTAAGAGCAGGCTTTGATTTACAAAAGGAGCTAATCTCTTCAACAGCCATTTTGTTCTCTGCTACTTCCTGGTTCAACTCTTTAAGTTTGCCATTGTATTTTTCATCATTGGATCTTACAGTTTTTGCTTCTTCCTGCCTGATTCTTTGATCTTTTTCACATCTCTGAAGACAACTAAAAAGTAACCATATCACATTGTCAAGACTACATTGCTTTGAAATTTCCTCCACCAAGCACTCCAGCTTAATTTCAGGCAAACTTTCAGGACGAGGGCAAAACTTCACTAAACTCTTGGCCAACACATGGCTCCACGTGTGTCACTTGTCCAGTTGCAAACACAGTCTCTGTTCCTCTCTGGACTGTCACAAGCTGAGCTTCCACTGTCTGCATCTCTCACAGCATTGCTCTCCTCTGAGCTCTCACAAGAAAGGTCCCTTTGGCCCAACCGCCAAGACGCAAAGACTTTCCAGCACAAAGTCCCAAAGTTTTCTGTATTTCTCCCAACAAACAGTTCCAAAGGCACACTAGCCACATCACAGTATTGGCCATACTGCTGGGTACCAACTTTTCTCAGCTTCACAAACAACCTCATTTTGTGGTACCAGCTGTTCTTATCTCACAGCAATACCCCACTACCCGATACCAAATTCTGTAACGGTTACTCTTAACTATTGCTGTGAGAGAGCACTCGAAGTCAATCAACTTAAGGGAGAAAGGGAGGGTTTTCTCTAAAGTACATAAAACACCCAGAATAATGCATACATATATTTATATATGTTAGGTATCTGTACATATATGTGTGTGTGTCTATAATGACAATTATTTTGCCAAGTTCCATTACCCAGAATATTTCAGCATTTAAATAAAAAACTGTAACCTTATCTCTTTTGATAAAAGTATTTACACAAAGGCTATTTGAGGACATTAATTAGATCAGCCATTTGCTTATAACTATTGTATCTAGGAGACAGCTTTTTCCCCTAAAAATCTGTTTAAATCTAAATCGCACTTTAACTGTTTGAATACTTTATTAAAATTTTTAATATTTCTCCTGAAGGCCTTAATGAAGGCATGTCGTTTATTGTTTGCCTTTATTAGACAGAGTTGAGTGACTATTGATTGAACTAATTACATCACTCTATAGTGACCACACATGTAAATTTACTGTGGGTTCCTGAGATAGCTCAGTGGACAAGGTGCTTCCTTACAAACCTGGAGACCTGAGTTTAATCTCTGATAGCCGTATGATAAAGGGAGAGATCTGACTTCTGAAAGTTGCTCTCTGATCTCAGCCGTATGTCATGTGTCATGGTCTTTATGCACATGGCCTTCTCTCTCTCTCTTTCCCTTTCTCTTTCTCTCTATTTCCTCTTTTTTATTTTTTTCTCTCTCAAATAAGTAAATAAATAACATTTTTAATTTAATGTCCATGTCCATGTATGTGTGTGTGCGTGTGTGTGTGCATGTGTGTGCGGTGTGCATATGTGGTGTGGTATGCATGTGTGTGCAATGTGTGTGTGCATGTGTGTGTATATGTGTGTGTATGTGCATGTGGCGGGTATGTGTGTGGTGCATGCACACATGTCTGAGAGTGCAAATGCTCGTCGCTGTGCCTAAGGTCAAAGGAGGACATTGGGTGTCCTGCTCTATCTCTTTCCTAAACAGGGTCTCTCCATGAACGTGACCTGGGCTGATGGAGTAAGCCCACTCGATCCTCTTGTCTCTGATACTCACAGTCCACAGTCACACCCAGCTTTTACTTGGGAACTGGGGTTCAGACTCTGGTCCCCCACTTGCTCAGCAAGTGCTCTTACCTATAGTCAGTCCCCAGTCCCTCACTTCCAAACACAATTCCTCTCTTTCTAGAAACTGGCTTTTCTGCATTGTCGAAATAATTGATCAAGCCAATTTATCTGTAGAGAATAGGATTGTGCTAAAATGCTTCTGGATTAAAATGTCTGAATATTTGAGTCCGTGACTCACTGTGTAGTAAGTAAGAATCCATCTACTTCTCTCAGGCTCTTAACGACAAAGCCGAGATTTGCTTGCATGTTAACTACACTGAAGAACAACACAAGTCTAGATTCAACAAAGGGGACACGTTGCTGATCCCTTCCAATTCTTTTTCATGTGTATGGTGTGTGTGTGTGTGTGTGTGTGTGTGTGTGTGTGTGTGTGTGTGCAGGTGGGTGTACATGTGTATGTAGGCATATGTGCACAAGTGCACTTGAATATATACTAGGCTGACTAGCCAGCTTGCTCTAAGGATTCCAGGCTCTGCTTTCCAGGGCTAGAATTACAGGCAGGTGCCACAGTCACCTGACATATTTGGGATCTGGGGATCCAAACTTAGGCTCTTTCATCTGTAAGGCAAAGGCTTTAACCTGAGCCATCTTTCATAGCAAGATCTTTGCCCACTGAATTATCTCCCCAGCTCACCCTTCCAGCTCTTAACCAGATCCCTGTGAGTCTGTGATCAGTTTCCTCAGCTTTGATCCTCTGGTGTCCCTGCTGTCTTTGCATTCTCCCCCGCCCCCTCGCACATTCGATCACTGCCCTCTGCCCCATCACCCGCAGCATGGTTGGCTTTGCTCCCACTGGAGGAGACGCTCTTGTCGACTTCAGGTTAATATCCTGGAAAAGGAAGTCCCACCACTTCATGCTCGTGAAGCATAGTAGGGCTGAAATATACATGTGAGGACAGACAGAGCATCAGCACTGTAGGCAACTGAGATAGTTCCTAAGTCAATCTCTCGGTGTCTGCACCACACGGTGCGTGAAAACAGTCTTCCCAAGGCACTGGCTTTGGCTCAGCATTAAGCTAGTTATTTTCTATTGATATACTGTTTCCTTTGACAGTTCTTTGCAGGTATATGATACATTCCTATTATTTCTCCCCACCCTCTCTTATCTTTCCCTCTCCCTGCTTTTCCTTACAAATCTCTCTCCCTTAATTAGAACTTTTGTTTTGTGTCTGAGTTTGTGAGTAATAACAATAATAGCTAATATCTTATGAACCCAGTGTTTTTCAAAGCATTTAGTGCATATTAGCTCATTTAATCATGAACACATCTTCATGAAGGAAGTGAGATCTGTTCTTTAGAATGAACTTTCCACGGCTGCTTTTATTATCTGCAACTCAACTATTCCAATTATCTTTGTGTTCTTTGTTTTGGTCTGTTTTATAAGAGACCAAAACAGAGCAAAAAAGAGCAGTAAGTTGGTTTCTGAACTTCAAGATTCTAGAGAAATTCAAACATCTTGCAATATTATTCCTTACTCTTTCTTAACTTTTATTGTATTTGTCTCTTGGTAATTTCATATGTGTGTATAGTGTTACTTACTTTTGAAGTGGCTCTTAGTTGGAAGAGAAAATGAAAACTTAATTTTTAAGTAAATATCATTGATTGGTTATCTAAATTCAGTTTCTTTCCTTTATAAATCAGATCTGAGAAGGAATCATTTGTTTTATTGTTTTCTTTCTGAATTTCTTCATTATGCTTTTTTCCTTTTTAATTTGGATTTGAGAGGGGTATGTATTTGTTGTACATATATTGGATTTCAAATAGATAAATCCTGTCAGATATATAATTGGCCACATTTATTCCTCTCTTATTCCCTCTCTTTAGTCTCCTCTCTCTCTTCTCTGTCCTCTTCCTCTCCTATCTTCAAGTCTGATATATGTGTGTGTGTATGTTCATATTTGTGGGGGTATGTGTTTGTACATGCATGCATATACATGTGTGTGCATGAATGCATGTGTATGTGTAGTGGGTGTATGTTCACATGTGTGTATGCATGCATGTGTATATGTGTGTATGTTCATTTTGGGGGGTATGTTTGCACATGCATATGTGTGCATGTGTTTGTGGGGGTGTGCATGCATGCACATGCGTATACATGTATATGTATAATACATGTGTGCATGTGTACTTGTGTGTATGTTTGTGTGTATGTTTGTGTGTGCGTGTGTGTAGTTTCATGCATCTCCCTAGAGAAAGTGAGTATGGGGCTCATTTCCCCTACCCTTGATTTTCCTGGCTGTAGGACGACCCCTTCTCTGCCCTGGACATCCACCTGAGTGACCACCTAATGCAGGAAGGGATCCTGAAGTTTCTTCAAGATGACAAGCGGACTCTCGTTCTCGTGACTCACAAATTGCAATATCTGACCCATGCTGACTGGGTGAGCATTTCCTTATGCTTTATCTCTGTCTTGTCTCAGACATGTCAAGACATCATTTCTGACAATCTCTGGTTGATGTATTGGGCCACATACAAATTCAATCACATTTCTGCTAATGAACGCTTTCCTTAGATCATAGCCATGAAAGATGGAAGTGTACTGAGAGAGGGGACTTTGAAAGACATTCAGACCAAAGATGTTGAGCTGTATGAACACTGGAAGACCCTTATGAATCGGCAAGACCAAGAACTAGAAAAGGTAAACACTGGGTTCTAAACGTCAGCAGTATGGAATGTTGTTACTAAGAATACTTTTTATTTTTCATGTATTTGTGTGTATGGTGTGCTTGTATGCATATATGTGCATTGCATATAGACGGGTGCACCGTGTGACTATAGGTGCAGGTGAGTATGGATGCGTGTGTAGGCACAAGCCTGTTATCAGGAATCATCCTCAATCACTTTCCACTGTTTTGAGGCTCCATCTGCAAACCCTGAGCTTGCTGCTAGGGCTAGTTTGGCCAGCCAGCTTGATCCAGGGATTCCCAGTCCCTGTGTTCCCAGGATGGAATTATGGTTGGGCTGCCAAACTGACCCAGCAGTTTTACATGGGATCTGAGATTCAAACTGTGGTCCTTGTGCTTCCATAGCAATCACTTTAGCTACTGAGCTGTCTCCCCAGACAAACTTGTAGGAATACTTATGAGCAAGCTTTGCACTTGATGCTTTGCAGCATTAACAATCATCTGAAACCCAGAACTGTCATATTTTTGCATAGCATTGAAGAATAGGCGTCTTTGAACCTATTGTATCCTGATGCTGTGCTGTCAGATTTTTAGAGGAATTTCACTGGGATTTCAGCCATTTGCAGTTTTAAGAGCATCTACAAGCTCAAACTTTTCCTTGAAGCCTAGTACTTCCTTATTTTGTGTTGTTTTTCCTAATTTGCCTCTTTTTTTCTTGCCTGTAATATGAGGATTATTTTCACAAGGCACTCTATAGAGTCATGGACAAAGGCCAAGATGATTTTGAAAACAGAAAAAGCTGTGTGCTGTACTTGAAGTGGCAAGGCGTGTCGGAGACAGGGCTGAAGATGAAGGAAGGTGCTCAGAAAAAAATAAACATGAATATTTTTAGAGTGACTAATACCTTCCTCATACAGTTGCACTTAGTTCTCATAAAATCTGTGAAATAAGCACATACACACACACACACACACACACACACACACACACACACACACACACAAAATGTCTCACTCTCACAAGTAATAAAACAGCTCAAAGAAGTCAAGTAACAGGACAGGGCATAAAATTGGGACGAAAGGGTCTGAAACTACATGGCAAGAGCATGAAATGAAGCGACAGCAGAGTTTGAAACAGCTTAAGACTGAGAGGAGAAATTGTGAATTGAATTTGAAAATCTTTTTTCTTTTTTTTTTTTTATTCAGAATGTCCTTTTATGCAAACAAATGAGTGGTGGTCTCTCCTCCTCCTACCTCCTCCTCCCTTCCCTTTACCAGTCCATCCTTCTTCCTCCCTCCCTGCTGTTCCACCATCCCCCCTTCACCAATTTATCCCTCACTTCCCCACCCTCGTGCCTGTCTGCTTGTGTGGGCTGCAGGGCTCCCTTGGGGTTGTCTGTACTGGTAGAGCACCAGACCTCTGTGACAGTATAAGTGTCCCTTCCTGGTCCGTTCACAGTTAGGCACACGCCTCTTCACCCATCTAGCGCCTGCCCGTATGGTTTGCACTATGTATTGCTGTTTCTCTTGAGATCTTTGCTGGTCCATGGGGGAACTTGGATGTGTCAGCCATTGTGTAGGTCTGGTTGGGGTAGGACTCACTGCAATACTTCCTGCTGCAGCAGCCCTGTCTGATTTGCGTGGTCTGACTGGCAGTGCACCTCTCCCCTTCAGGCTCTTATAACCTTACTGCCCCCAAACTGGAAAATCTTGGAAATGTCTTTCTTTTGAATTCAGGGGAGGATGTGCCCAGAACTTGGTATACTTAGTCAAGGAATAAGCCCTATAAGATGATATAGTTTTATTAGCAAATTTCTTTAAAATATCAGAACAATAAATTGTATTATTTGGGGGAAAAATCTATTTTTTTCTAGAGAGAAAAAAATTAAAAAGCCAGCCAGGCCCTGACGTTTCTCTTGAAGATTCCCAAATCAAAATGCACAGGAAGACAGAGTACATGCAGACGAGCGTGCAGTCTCTGAAGTTAGGATATTGTAAACCCCGCGCTCTATGATAAGACAGGTGTTCATCGTGCCTCTTAGAGAGGTTTGGCAACAAGGCAGGAGAACATGCTTGGTCGGCATAGGGCACAGATACTGCTTTAGACATCCAGTGCCTAGAAAGCCCCAGCAACAGAGTTATCCAGCCCAACCTTAGTTGTGCCAAGGCTCGGGCTATGTACAGACCTCGTGAACAAGCAAGGAAGGAGACTGAAGCCATCTGTCCATCAAGATCCTGTTACGGGGCTTCAGAAAGAACTGGTAGTGTAGGTTAAGGACAAGCAGAAAGTGACATGTCAAAATATTGAATAATGAAGACAATAAAGAAAGGGGAAATTTCATTTTTAGCAGATTTAAACATTATTAAAAACTATGGATTGGATTAGTGCCAGGTGCTATCTTGCTAATGTTATTAAGCAAAATACATGTGTGTCATTTGCTGCCACTCAATTCCTGTCACCTATCTCATCTAGGTTAGGCCCCATAAATATTTATGGGATACATGTAACTAAATTTGTATTTTCTTAATCCCAATATCAACACAATTTGAAATACTGAACCAATAATGAGCTCAATATGAACGTTTGCTTTTAAGAATGCTTGCTTAAATTTTTTTGTGTGTGGATTTTTGAAAATAGTCTCCAAGGTAACTCTCATATTCATACATAATACTGCACGAGTTGGGGCAGAATCAGATCTGGTTTCAGTGTCTTCAGAGCTTTGTTTCATTCCGTTCCGTGTTTCTGTCTTGTGCACTATTGACCAATGCTGGTTTTCATATCACTAGGCAATGCCAATGACTAATGTAAAAATGTCTTTCTACAGTAACGCTCAGAATTATAGATGGGCTGGGAATTACTTTTACTCTTTTAATCATGAATCTGTAACTAGAATCTTCTGGAACAGTGAGTCTTCTTTATTTTGTTTTTTTTTTTTTAACGTGGGACCTGGGATCCGAACTCAGAACCTTCTGCTTGTGAGACAGAGTCACAACCCCTGAGCCATCTCTCCAGCCCCAACAGTGAGTCTTCTAAATTGCACATGAGGCAAAAAACAAACAGAAAACTGTCAAGAGAGCTAGTTCAATGGCTCAGTGGTTAATGAACTTTCCACATAAACAATAGCCAGGCATTTAGATCCCCAGATGCCACATAAAATGCAGTAAAATGTCAGGTAGGCATGGCAATTCACCAGTAATTCTGGCCTCAGAAGGTAGAGACTGGGGGGGCTGGAGAGGTGGCTCAGGGATTAAGCCTCTGCCTTGCAGGCAGAAGGTCCTGAGTTCAGATCCTAGACCCCACGTATAGATGCGGGGGCGGCCTGTGTTTCTGGTCCTGATAGGGCGGAGCCTGTGAATCCCAGGGCAGAGTAAACAAGGAGGAGGTGGAGGCGTCCATGGTGGTTCCCGAATTCGTCCGTGGTTCTACACACACACACACACACACACACACACACACACACACACACACATATGCACACATACACATACATATACACGTGCACACACGCACAATTGAATAAAAAAAAAAACAAGAAGGTAGAGACTGGGAATCTAAATTGGCTAGCCAGACTAGCACTATCTGAGAGTCCTGATTTGATTAGAGTCCTTTTCTAAATAGGTAGGTAGGTAGATAGATAGATAGATAGATATATAGATAGATAGATAGATAAGGTGAAGGGCAATCAAGAAATATTCTCGGTATTTCTGGTATAGTCTTGGGCCCCACACGTACTCACTGTCATGTTCATGTCTCCTCACTCATGTGTGGAAGTACGCACACACACACACACACACACACACACACACACATACACATACACACACACACGTAAAGATGATTTTAAAAACCCAAACTCATTACTTAGGGATTCATTGCCAAAACTTGATTGACTTAGAGATTAAACCATCCAACCGTGTTGCTGCTGTTGTGCAGACTTTGTTTTATGCACTAGCCCTGGCAGGGACCACAGTCGAGTGTAGATTCAGGAAGTTCCTGGACCAGGTGTTGGGCTCAGAGTGGGATGATTGACAGTCAGTGCTCTGGGCTGGCCCGAAGGACCTGCTTTAGCACGCCCTGCCATCTAGCTCGTTCTTATGTCCTAGCTCTGAGGCTGCTGGATGGCGTGTGTGTGTGTTTGTGTGTGTGTGTGTGTGTGTTTGTGTGTGTGTGTGTGTCCAGTGTTGAGTGACAACGGTATTCTTACAGGACATGGAAGCCGACCAGACGACTTTAGAAGGAAAACGCTCCGAAGAGCCATGTATTCAAGAGAGGCCCAAAGCACAAATGGAGGATGAAGATGAAGGTAGATCTTTTTATCCACAAACATTCATGGAGGGCCAAAATGATGGGTGGGGTCCCCTGGAAGGTGAGGGCATCCCTGGGGGATGAGCAGCCACTTTGCAGAAGGCACAAAGCTAAAAGGCAAGATATTGAAAACAGATTATGCTCCCTGTCAGCTAACACCAAGGTATCCATCATTCAGTCTCTTCCTGTATTTACACTGAATGTCACAGAGAAATGAAAGAAAGAGGCAGATCTAGAAACAGAGCAATCATTGTTTTAAAAAATTAGAATCTAGTGTAATGATCTCTAGCAGTCATCAACCAGTGGGAACGAAGGGGAAGGCTGCTCTTTGAGATACCTACATTTGATTCACTTAGCAAGTCTTCACGGGGTTTCCACGACAACACAGTAATCAATAGAGAAATGAGAGAGCTGCTGTTTGTGAGGGTTTCAGTTCCTAAATAAAAGGGATTTACTGGAAATTTGGAAAATGAGATGAAGTAATTGTGCGTAACCTTGATGTGCATGGCTAAGAAGATGGTCAAATAAACCACCCCTGTCCTGGATTGAATCCAGTTGTCCCCAAAGGCTCATGTGTTTGTGTCTTTAGTTGTTTTTTTTTAAGAAGCATTTGTCCTGGTTAAAGTATTTAAAACAACCAAGATGAATACTCACATTTCTATAAGTTGGAACACTAAAAATTATTTCTTGGCCTCTCTGAAATTTAAAATGATTGTTTTTTCCATGTGTGTGTGGACACGTGTGTATATGTGCATGTGTACATGTGTGTATGTGTGTGCACACATGTTTCTGTATGCGTGTGTTCATATGTGCATGAATGTATATATGTCCCTGTGCATGTGTGTTCATGTGTGTTGTATTCATGTGTGTGCATGTGTACATGCATGTGTGTGTACATGCACATATGTGTGTGTAGAGGAAGAAGAGGAAGAAGATGAAGATGATAACATGTCCACTGTAATGATGCTCAGAACAAAGATGCCATGGAAAACCTGTTGGTTGGTACCTCACATCTGGAGGGTTCTTCCTGCTCTTCTTGATGATCTTCTCGAAGCTTCTGAAGCATTCGGTTATTGTGGCCATAGACTACTGGCTGGCTACATGGACATCAGAGTACAATGTCAACAACACAGGAAAGGCTGACCAGGTGCAGTGAGGTGGGGGGTGGGGGGGGACCTTTGCTCTAGGGAAGCCAATGGCCCAAAGAGGACTTCTGTGTAATGTGGTATGTTAGCAATTGGAAAGGGATGTAATGCAGTATGTCAGTAATTATAATCGGTCAAAAAAAACAGAATAAATTATCAGTAATTTTAGAAATGATATTTCTTGATATTTTTACACTTTTTCATAAGAACCATTTGAAGATAATGTGGGGATCTAGATTCAAGGAGTTCTATATATGTTTTGTATAATGTTCTATACATTGCATATATATATTATATACCTAATACATGCTGCACACATCTAAAGGCGATTTTGTTGTTCTGATGATTATTATTGTAACCCCTCTGCTAGTGTGTTACCTAATCATTCTGTGACTAGTGTTGGGCAGAATCAGGTTCACAATGTAGAAAACCAAGAGTCCACCCTATGTCTGAGAAGAAGATCTACTCTACAGTGTTTAGGCAAACATTGAGAGTTTGGAGAGCAATCGGAAGCTTGAAGATAAGGCGGGATGCTGCCCCTGGGGCTCCCAAGCTCCGTGCTTTCAGCTGTCTGAATGCTCGCAAGCTTGGGGAGCCCCGGATCAGATCTGCCTTGGCCGCTTGGCTCTGCAGTGAAGTCCCCAGAGCATCTCCTGTTGCTTCCTAGACATTCTACGTGGCTGGGTTTAGCATCCTCTGTGGGGCCGGATCTTCCTGTGCCCTGGTCACCTCGCTCACTGTGGAATGGATGGGTCTCACGGCTGCCAATGAACCTCCACACAATCTTCTGAATAAGATCATTCTTGGGCCAATAAGGTAACACTGTAGTCACAGAGCAAACGGAGGAGGCAACCTTCTCATTTCTAAAACTCCAAGTCCCTGACCAGTGTCTGAGTTCCCAGTGGTCCATGTTAGCACATCTTCTTTGTATTCCTTTCTTAGGTCTCTCGACACCACACCCCCTGGGACTGATTCTCAATCGCTTCTCTGCTGATACTAATATCATTGACCAGGTGAGTACATAACTCAGTTATTGCCAAGTTTATTTATGAAATTCTCCATGCCAAACTAAACAGGATTTCAATAGAGAATACGATAGAGAATTGTTTGAAGTGCATTTATATCAAAGGCAAGCAGACAGTTTGTAGAATAAATCTTAAAAGGAAAACCTCACTTCAAATTAATTAATTTGTAAAGAATCAACACGAAGTAAGAAGTAAACAGAATGAATGAATCAAGTCTGTACTGCATATCAATTCACAGGTGGATGTTTGTGGGGAGGAACTTTCCAAAGGGAAGGACGGGCTGTCACGCTGTCCTGGGCATCCTGGTTTTAGTAGTCTGCCTCGTTTGATTGAGGCTGGCTTTAAACTCTTCTTCCTCTTGGCTCCACCAGCCAAGTGCTAGGATTCTAGGTCCCTCTTACCCCCACCTGGATAAGAGTGGAACTTGGAACTTTAGATGCGGTCATATTTTAGAGGGTCTTTTAAAAATTGATCACTAATGCTATATTTCACTAATCATTTTCATCGGAGCAACCAACCTTCTAGGCCTTAGGTCTAGAATCTTTAAGTCTCTAGAAAAAAAGAAAAGAAAAGAAAGAAAAAGCTGTGGAACTCTAAGCATAAATCATGCCAAAAGCTGGGCTCTAGGGTGTCGTGTGGGGAACCATGGACTCCATCAACCCCAGGCTTTTCTGACATGGAGCATTGCCATCGGGAACACACAGGTCAACCTTGATGTAGAAAAGGAGTCCTTGGTGTGTGCAGCAGAGGGCAGAGCTAGCTGAGACGCTCATGTGTCTACAGCTTTGCTGTCGGCTCCCAAAGCATGTCTACAAAGACATACTGGAGAGAAGAAGACAAAGCAATAGCTCTTTGAGAGGTAATAAGGTAGCTTCTTGGAAGATCCAAAACAATCAGCAAAATAAATAAATAGAAAGCGAGACATTTCCTAAGTAGACTAGGAGCTTTCTCTACACCTGCTGAAATGTTTGTGAGCAACCCATTCTACTAACAACAAAAGCTATAAAAACAGGAATAAGCTGCTTTGCAGAAAAGACAGCCAACAATCTTGTGCATCTATAGAGAGAATTTCCTTAACAGAGATCTGGAAAATATTCCAAAATTAAAGCATTCAGATTGTTCACAGAAGATAAGTAGATGAAAAGAATAAAGTGGGGAACTGAAAAAGAGCAAGTTGTTTGAAGTACATTCCTATCAAAGGCAAGCAGATGATTTGTAGAATAAAATCTTAAGAGAAAAACCTCAATTCAAATTAATTTGTGCATGTAGAAAGGATGCTGAAGAATCAGCAGGAAGTAAGAGGTACACAGAATGAATGGATTGAGTCTGTATTGCCTATCAATGTAGAAATTTAAACACAATATAAGTGTTGCATCTTTTTATGTGTGAGAAAATCATCAGTTTTAAAAATAAAAATATCAAGGCAATCATGCCTAGAATGCAAAACAAATACAGATTAAAAATGACCACATAAAATTGTAAATTATGAATTCAAAGATAGTTGGCCGTTCAGAATTATAGACTGGGAAAGCTTTCAAAGTAAGACCAAACTCAGAAAACAACCCCCCTCAAAAAAAAAAAAAAAAAAAGCTCAAAAGAAATAGCTATATAAAATTTTAAAGCTTTTTTGAGCCAAAGCACCAAGAAATTTTAAAATATAAAAAGTCCTAATATGCAAAGCATCTAAAACTCAATAAAGATAAAACTGTTCAAAAATAATCAAAAGCCATAAGCAAGTACATAAAAACAAACATTTTACACAGGTGAAATAGGCACATTTTAAAGTAGTGTGTATCCACTAAAAAGAAACACATATGCACACTGACATGGGAACATGTAGCAAGATCAAATAAACATGTGGAATGTTTGTTAGCATAATGCTATTTATAAAAATATCAAAGGTAAGTACATTAAGAAAAATCAGTGACCCGTAGGGAGATAAACAGTCATTAAGCTGTAGGCAATGAGCGAAGGATGCCTCACAATGAGCATCTCTGTAGGCTACTTCCATGGCCGCGTAGGTTAACACTGACATATAGATGGATATTTTGTTATACTGTCTCTGTTATTTCCTGTGAGCTGAACATAGGGCCTTTCCAATGACTTTCTTCCAGCACATCCCTCCCACCTTGGAATCCTTGACGCGGTCCACGCTGCTCTGCCTGTCTGCTATAGGCATGATCTCCTACGCCACGCCCGTGTTCCTGGTGGCTCTCCTGCCCCTGGGGGTCGCCTTTTATTTTATCCAGAAATACTTCCGAGTTGCCTCCAAGTATGTAAAATGATGCTCTACCCATTTGCTAATGCCTGAATATTTGATTTACCCTATACTGTATTTGCTGTGAAATACACATGCATTTTTTTGTCAATTGCAATTTTGTCAATTTACACATTGTATTTGTTGTGAAATTTAGAAATGCAACTGGCTTTCTACATCATAGAAACTATGCATTCTGCTTAATGATTTGTCCGTGTAGATACAGACACATGCTTATGCATGTATGAATATGTACATAGAGTTCCTTTGGGGATCAGCGAATGGAAGTTTCATGAACATAGAAATTCAAGTCCCTGTGGCCAACACCCAAAGGATGATCAGACCCCTCCTATATCTCTTCCTCTGTGTCCCACAATGATCTCAAGGACAGCATCTTGCTCTCTGTAAAGCTGATTAGCATCTTGGTGGTCCAGAAGTTAAAGATCTCTTCCATACTGTCCTAACTTTTCTTCCTCTCTCAGTCATCCTCTCCTCCCACTTCTACCTTATTGATGAGACTCAGCTCTGATCATTGATTCTGACACTTTCCTTTCAGTTCAGTGCCACACTTATATGTGTGGACAGGGTACAGTGGTGGGTCCTTGTAATCTCAGGACTTGGGAGGTAGAAGAATTCAAGAAGTTGTTCTCGACTACAATAGCAAATTCAAGACTAGTTTGAGTCACATGAGTCAAAACACCAGAGATAAAATAATAATAAGATCATATCATTACAAAGCTTTTTCCTACTTTCTAAATCAAGGTTATTTCATTATTATATTTTTTAATTTTTTCATGGTACCTCTCCTGTTAGCATTCAATTAATAAAAAATTCAATGGCCAACTGGGTCCTTATATGTCATCGGAGAGGAGGACACAGTGGAGAGTTAGGCACACACAATAAAGGACTCTCTGGGAATTGGGGGGGAGGCACTGGGGGAAGGGGAGGGGGAAGAGGGGGGAGGGAGGGAACTGGTAAAAAATTTTTAAAATGTATAATTAAATTTTTAATAAAAAAAAAAAAAATTCAATGGCCAATATTGTGAAGAGGAAGAAAAGGGTGGCGTGTAAGGAATACATGCCCAGGCTATGTGAAGCATGTATCCAATACTCTTGGTCTTGTGTCGACCGTGAAGCCAGCAGTCAACTCACACCCTAGAGACAGGTGGTATTCAATATGGACAGGAGCAGCTAGACTGTCCTTTAAGAGCTTGTCCACGAAATAGGCTGAACAGAGGCCCAGGGCAAGCGCCAGGGTCTGGACAGACCGCCCATCTCGGCAGCAGAGGCTTCCGAACCTGGACCCTGATTGCCGGCCTTCTCTCTGCCCCAGGGACCTCCAGGAACTGGATGACAGCACCCAGCTCCCTCTGCTTTGCCACTTCTCAGAAACAGCGGAAGGACTCACCACCATCCGGGCCTTTAGGTAAGTGACACATCCAGACCATGACTAATACGTAACTGTTCTCTCTCTCTCTCTCGTCTCTCTCTCTCTCTTCTCTCGTCTCTCTCATGCTTCCTATTGTATGTCTTTGACAGTGAAGTATAAAACAGGAGTAGGAAAAATGTAAGCATCTGTGGTTAGAGTTAATCATCTTTTTAAAGAAGAACAAAGGAGAGAGCAACACATTGGGAAGGAAGCAGATGTGTTGCTCAAACAAACTTTCAGGTTCCAAAGCCTCTGTTTCCTTGTCTGTGAAATGGGCAATTGGCTTGTCTGTTTTGGCATATAAAGCGTAACCTTGGCGCTCTGTTCTAAGGAGCTGGAGGCAGAAGCAGGAGGCTGGTTCAAGTCACAGTAGAGGTCACTAAAAGGCAGATCAAGCCAGAGAGCAAGAGGAAGCAGGGCCAGGCCTCCGGTGACATGCCTTCCTCCAGCAAGGCTCCATCTCTTAAAGGTGTCACAACCTTCCCAAGCATTAACACCAGCCATAGATTCAAATACATAAGCCTAGCAATGGGATAGCCCATATTTGATCCCTGACATCCATATTGTGTGAACAGAGAGTAACTATAAAGATGATGGTTATCTCAAAGAACTTTAAAAACATAGAAGCTGGTACATAATTAGTATTAAGTTCCCCTAAGGGACTTAGACCTTATTTTTTCCATGTTGGGGAGTCCCTGAAGAACTGTGTGTATGTGGGAGAGCACTGAGTATGTTTGTGGAGGTCCAAGGGTGACTGGGAATCATCCTGGATTGCTCTCCCTCCTTACTGCTTTGCTCTGGGGTTTCCCAGACTCTGCCTTCCAGGGCCACAAGGACAGACCACCCCATTTCTGCCTGGAGTTTTTAATGTGGGATCTAGGAATCTGCACTTGGGTTCTTTTGCTTGCAAGGCAAAAGTGTAACTCTTGCGCCATCTCTAACCCCCTCTACCCTCATCTGCTGAAGCATTCTTAACATGAAATGAACATGATCAGAGTTGTGCTCATCAGTACTCTGATGGTGTAAAGACAAACAAGGTGACTGGTGCACGTGCCTCTTATCTGCTCAAGCAATTCAGGATATGGGAGATGTGCAGGAGAAAAGTGGCACCAATGAGATTGAGAACTGAGTGAATGTGAGAAGTAAGTTAAAGATGATCATTCTAGGTTTTTGATGTCATGAGTTAGTATAAGTCTGAAGGCCAGGAAATGACCTGGATGACTGGCTTAGGAGACAGGAGGTATAGTTGTCAACAGATCTGCCGATGGGGTGATGGCCAGCTGGAGACTCTCAAGATCCATCGTGTGTAGAGGTCTAATGTCTGCGAGGTATTTCACAGTAAAGAATTGGGGTACACCCTACTCACAGATACTATTTAAAGTATTGCTATCAAATCAATTGCCAAAGGGGAGGGTATAGATTGAAGACAACTTTGCAAAACTTTCAGGCTATCAACACTAAAGGAGCACATGCACAAATTGAAATCGCATGGCACAAAAAACCTGTCAGGCTGCACACCGGAAGAGCTGGCACTCTCAGGTTCAGGGCTCAGAGTGACACTCACTCGATAACCCGCTGCTCACAACCTGCTTCTGTATGTGGCTGACTAGTGTGAAATGTCAATCACATTGCTCAGATGTCAATCTGTGATTGAGGTGTGAAGGTCAGCATGCAGGCAGCATGCCCCTTAGGATGAAGTGGTATTCTGAACTTCATATGTGCGTTGCACCGTATGTAACCATCTGATTCCATGTTTGCAAAGAGCTATCAGATAGAAGGCTCCTTAAAAACTGGTTGTGTGTGTCTAACCTTCAGTCTCAGTGTCTCAGCAGAGACATATGCAGATGAGATGTCCGAGCACTTCATGGATGTATTAAATCACTCCCCTGCTCAGTCTGTGACTTTGCTTCATGGTCTTTTGGCTTCCACTTTCTCTGCTTCCCACTCTCTTCTCTGGGGCAGTCTGCTTGAAGTCCTGTTCTCTAGTCAGCTCGAGAACGAGGGGTCACTTTGTGTTGCTACTTGACATGGCTCCAAGTTCCCCATTTGGACTCTAATTGTTCATTCTCAGCCCTGACATGGGCCAGCCCCACGCTTTCTGCCCCAAACCAGTACTTTCTTCAAGAAGGACAATCCAAGGCCTGTCGCCCTGGATCCTGGCTGCTGTGACAAGCTGACCTCTGCAAACATCAATTGTCCGCCAACAAGAGCTCAATAGTGGTGAAGACCAAGCATGTGAAGGCCTGTCTCTTGTCATCTCCGTGTCCGGCAGCCATCACTCAAACACTTGTTTCCATGGAGACCATTTAAGGCACTTAAGCAACCAATCCAAATGCTCAGTAGCCCTGCATCAAAATACTATCTAATAAGAACATGTTGACCTCTAACAGCTCTACCCAGATGAAGGACAGATCTAGACATCTTGAAGACTGTTTGTCATGGTTTAATGTGAGTTGTCTCCCATAGGCTCATGGGCTTTTTCTTCCCTTGGGAACTATAAGCCATATAAATCTCCTTTCTTCTCCTTAAGTAGCTTGAGTCGAGTGATGTCCAGCAGCACAAGGACACTCTTCTTGCATTTGACCTTTGCACACCCAAGCACTGCCATTGCCACAGACCTTAGTTCAGTCTTGTCGTCCTCCTAACACTTGAATGGTGTGATAACGTCAGATACGGATGTGGCTGCTGCATAACCAGGCCCCACCTTCCTGCCCAGAGAGAAGAATTACAGTAAAACATGTAAAGCAAGACCAAAACAGCTCAGGAGAGCAGTGAGGGCTGGTGGGAGTCTCCTGAGCAAGAAATCTACTGCAGAGGTGCTAATTGCAGGAATTAGACCAGGACAGGAATGTTGCTGGGGCTTGACAGATGAATGTGGTAAGAAGAAACTGAGTTGCCAGTGGTGTTGGAAATAGAAAAGAATACAGAGTCATTCAAAGTGTCCCTGGGACATGACGCCATGAAACAGTTCATGACTGTAACCAGAAGAGAAATGGTGGTGTTGAGGAGCAAAAACTGAAGAATTGCTGGAAAATGGAAACTTAAACTTGGTGGGGGAGGCTGTTCCTTTCAGACATGTTGCTCAGGTAGGAAGAGTTG
This sequence comes from Typhlomys cinereus, assembly GCA_023101885.1. Lineage (NCBI taxonomy): Eukaryota > Metazoa > Chordata > Mammalia > Rodentia > Platacanthomyidae > Typhlomys > Typhlomys cinereus. Next base: position 5,961,797 of record JALPQD010000114.1, read on the forward strand.
GGTGGGAATTAAAAAAAGGAGTGTCTGCAATAAAGGACTCTCTGGGAATTGGGGGGGAGGCACTGGGGGAAGGGGAGGGGGAAGAGGGGGGAGGGAGGGAACTGGTAAAAAATTTTTAAAATGTATAATTAAATTTTTAATAAAAAAAAAAATCACCATCAAAAAAAAAAAAAAGGAGTGTCTGATTATCTTTTCACTTTTTTGCACGCATGTACGTGCATACACGTGTGCATACATGTGTAGGTATGTACTTGTTTGTGTGTTTTGCATATGGGTAGGATGTATATGTGCGCATATGCACAAGAGATGATAGCACTTAAGTGAGCGTGTCTGTGGAGGCCCAAGGGTGCTTGGGAATCTTCCTGGATTGCTCTACCTCCTTATTTTTTGCTGTGGGTTTTCCTGGACTCCGCCTTCCAGGGTCTGAATTCCAGGCCAACATTATAATTAACCTGCATTTTTTTTAACTTGGGACTTGGGGATCTGAACTCAGGTCTTTTCTGTTTGTGAGACAAACCCCATAGGCATCTCTCCAGCTCTATCTTTTCATTTTATTAGCCATGTCATGAACAAGACATCAGTAAAGGCTTATGGGAAGACATGTGCTGTAGATAGGACAGGACAACTGATGGAGCATATCACCATGGCAGATTGGCAAGGGGGCATTCAAGTGCCCAAGTGGAGAGGCCAGCTCGACTTGAAGAGGATTGGTTCCTCCACAAAGACAAGGAAGGGAGGTGAGGGCAAAGGAAGCTGGTAGGTAGAGTCCAAGGAAGTCATATCAGAACTGCATCTTTTCCCTGAAGGACAATGTGAATTCATCTTCAGTGAAGACTAAGGACAAGAACTGGGAGAACACCCTGAAGACTTGTAGCAAGATTTAGAATGAAAGAGGAAGTGAACCAAGGGTCAAAGCCTCCATCTTCGTTTGTCATTCCTAGTGGACACATGAGCAGAGTTGAGCCTTACTCTCAATAATTTTATATCAAGGAAAATTCTAGGTTAATTGGAAGGAAAAGCAAATTACCTGTTAGCCTTCAATGCTTCAACTATAGTTGAAAGAATAAGACAGTTCAACTTCTACCTAAGTCTCGATCCAAAAGGCATTCTTTCATAGTTTATTTCCAAAGTGATTATTAAATGCTCTAAATAGCAGCATTTTAAAAACAGAACAAATATTGAAATATAGAGATGGCCCAGTTGCCATGAAAAAAAATCTCTTGAATCTTTAGGTCTGATATTTGTGTTCGAGGATGAAGCATGTTCTTTTCCATCCATTTGTTCTTTTTCTCACAATCTATCCAACTTCCCCAGGGTTTGGGGCTCTTTTGGAAAGTCCATGTTTACTGATTAGGCCGTGTTTCTTCCTCTGAACTTGGGGTTCATGGTGTACTCACAGCAGGCAGTGAATCCCTCAAGTCATCTACCACCAGAGTGTCACAGCTAAATTAAACTAAGATGTCAGTGACCTTTGCCATTGCTTTATTATTATTATTTTTTCCTTGCCTCGCAGAATAAAGGTCTAAGAATGTTCAGAAGATGAGCTGGCTGTGCATGAAAAGATGCAGACTGAGTGTGTCAAAGTTTCCATTAGGAAAACAGAAGGTTTCTTGCCAAAGAGAGACACAGAGAAGAATGTTCCCTGCCTGCCCCCCCCCCCCGCCGCTTCAAACTGCTGCCAGTTGCGTTTACAAATGCTCAGTGGGTGTATTAGAAAAGAATTATCCCGCGACTACAGCAGGGCCCCGAAGGGTCCTAGGCAAAGGACTGGGTCAGAATCAAGGATCTGAAGTTCTTCTCAAGCCTGGTTCACAGACTTGGGTCATTTCCATCTTCCTCTGTGTCCAACAGCACCAGAAACCTGAGGAGCCCTGGAACGTGCTAGGCTCTCTTTCTCTCTCCTGTTTGTAGGCATGCCAATGAGGGGACTTATGACCCCTGGCAAGTGCAGCCTCAGCCCCTCACGCTGCACCTTTCTTTCCTGTGCTTTGGCAGACCTGCTGAACCTTTCCTTTCTCCTCAATCTGCACTCTGTATTCCACTACTGAGAGCTTCCAATCATGGTCCTTTCCCATGGTCACTGGGTCATTATAACTCTGTCTTGTGTCACGCCAGCCTTAATAATTAACGGTAATTTCTTCCCCCCTAAGAAAGATGCGTCACGCACCCACATCTACTCTGAGTCCAGCATAGCCTCTCCCTTACCAGGTAAAGTAGATGCTTGCTAAGTGCTTCTGAACAGACAGATGCAAATCTACCTCACATGTCCCTTGCAAGTACAAAAGAATGAGCCTTACATGTATGTTTCCAGTGCATTTCCACTGTCCCTTAAATCTACAACTTTGCAAGCCCCTCTACCCTGCATGTGTTCAATAGATGGTCCCTCAGGAGGTCATCTGGGGATGCTGCCATCTTGCTCAGGGCACGGCATG